>JANBPT010000722.1:0-24966 GCA_027575765.1 Tieghemiomyces parasiticus
GATTCTGCCGCGAGCAAGGATTGACATTCAATTCGCTGCTACGCGCCGTCTGGGCACTCACCTTGGCTCGCTATCTGGGTGAGGCGGAAGAGGCTACTTTTGGGGTGCTCATGTCAGGTCGAAACGTAAATTTGCCTGGCATTGAAGGGATGGTGGGCATGTGCATCAACACCCTGCCTTTCCGCACTCGTTTCCAACCTGAAGAGCCAGTGTGTGACTACGTTCGCCGTGTCAACCAGGAATCTGGCACGCTTACGGAGTACGAGCAGTGCGGTTTAGTCGACATCAATCGCTGGGCTGGCCTTGATACCGGGAATCCTCTCTTTCAGACGTTGCTTGTGTATGGTAGCCGCCCCAAGTTTGCTTCAACGGCCAACTTTGACTTTAAATATCTGCCGCGCTCGGGTCGGAACCTCACTGAGTACGCCTACACCGTTAGCTTTACGGAAGAGAATGAGTCTCTAGCGCTCGGACTTCTCTTTCAGACAAAGAACTGCGATATCCACTATGCCCGACTCATGTGCCGGTTCGTCGACCACTGTATGACGACGATTGTGAGAAAGTCAGCCTCCCAGATTCTCAGGCAGGTGCCCTTGCCAGCTACGGAGAAGGCACTGATCGACCTATGGTCTACAGGGCCTATTGTCGACTTCCCGCAGAAGGGCTGGCCTGCGCACCAGCTCTTCACCCAACATCTGGCCACGCAACCGGATGCCATTGCCCTGGAGTCCGCTACCGCACGGTTCACTTACGCCGAGGTGTACCAGCGGGCATGCGCCATCGCTGCTACCCTCCACGACAAGGGTGCCCAGGCAGGTAACCCGGTTGCCCTCTTATTTACCCGCTGTCCTGAATTTATCTTCAGTTACCTCGCCGTGCTATTAGTGGGCGGCGTATGCGTTCCTATGGATGCCACGAACGCCCTAGACCGCCTCACCTACATGCTCGACCTCCTAGACGATCCATGGGTGGTAACGCACTCCGCCGTAAGCCATTTGTTTACTACGCTAAACGTTAACGACAAAAGGGTAATTTACGCTGACCGTATCCCGACGTCCCCTGAGCTGAGTCAACCACCTTCTCTTCCCGTACACCTTAACCCCGGCTCGCTTGCGTATATTGTCTTTACGTCTGGTACCACCGGTCGACCCAAGGGCGTGCAGGTCAGTCATCGCTCCCTGGTTAACTTCATACTTGCAGTCAACCAGAAGATTCAGCTTCCCGCCCATTGTCGTCTTCTCCAGGTAGCCAACCTGTCCTTCGACGTCTGCCCCGGCGAGATGTTCACTACTTTCCACGTCGGGGGGACTCTGGTGCTTCAAGACGGCGAATTGGCTGACGACCTGAAGCGAGGGTCAGCATGTTCCCTGGTGCCTTCAGTGCTAGCTGCCTTGGATCCCGTGTGTTACCTTAATCTGCATCACGTTATATCTGGTGGCGAGGCACTGCCTCCTACCGTAGCTGCAAAATGGTCCGGCGGACGCCGACTGCATAACCTCTACGGGCCTAGCGAAGCAACTATATCCAGCCATTGCAAGCTCATCCTCTCTGATGACACAGTTACCATTGGTTCTCCTTTGGCCAACGTGCAGTGCCACATCCTCGATGACCAACTTCGGCAGGTACCCATAGGCGTACGTGGCGAGATTTGTATTGGCGGTGCGGGCGTGTCTGAGGGCTATAGGAAGCAGCCTGAGCTCACCGAGAAGGCCTTCGTCGCCAACCCCATGGGTCCCGGCCGGCTATACCGGACAGGCGATCTGGGGCTCTGGTTAGCGAACGGCGAGGTCCAAGTGCTGGGCCGCAAGGACTTCCAGGTGAAGCTGCGGGGGTTCCGCATTGAACTAGGTGAAATCGAGAGCACGTGCCAGACCTTCCCAGGTGTGACCAACGCCGTGGCCCTCGTCAAAGAGGATCGTCTCGTAGGTTATATGGCCCCTAGCACCGTAAACGCTGCGGAACTTGGGCAGTTCATCGCGTCTAGGTTGCCCCATTACATGGTCCCTGACGTGATGGTGTCCATGGATGCCCTGCCCCTGACCTCCGTCGGTAAAGTTGACCGCCGGGCACTCCAAGCCTTGGACCTTCCCCAAGAGTCGGACGTGGACGGCTCCGATGATCACCTCATCTCAGAAACCTTCGCCATCCTACGCCGTGCCCTGGCTGAGGCCCTTAATCTCGAGCCTGCTCGCGTGGTTCCCTCGGCCTCCTTCCTGCGCCTGGGTGGGGACTCCATCTCCGCCATCCAGTTCTCCTCACGGTGTAAAAAGTACGGCCTAAAGCTCACGGTGGCCGATATTTTGAGGTACCCGCTCCTTGCTCGCCTAGAGCAGTGCGCCGAACCGGCCCTAGATCTGACCGACCCCAAATTGTTGCTGGACCCTACTGGTCCGGTGCCCCTCACCGCCGTCATGCGTCAGGTCATCCCAGACATGCGCCATGTCAACCACTTCAACCAGTCCTTCCTGCTTACGTGCCGCATACCGCTCACCTTGGCCGTGCTCACGAAGGCTGTCCATGCCCTAGTTGTCCATCACGACATGCTGCGGGTCCGCTTGTCTGTCTGCCACGATGAGTGGAGGCAGGCGGTGGTGTCGCTCCCGGACGAAAACTGTGAAGGTGACGAGTTGTGTCGGTTTGCGTTGGTCACACAGGCCGAGGTGACCGCTGGAGACTACGACGGCTGGGTACTCGGTCAGCAGCAGTCCATCAACGCCGAGCACGGTCCAGTGTTGGCCTGTTCCCTGCTGACCGTGGCGGCCCAGCCTTATGTCTTCCTCACTGTGCACCACCTGTGCGTGGACTTTGTGTCCTGGCGTATTCTGTTGGAAGACCTCGAAACCCTTTTGCAAGGCCGACCCCTGCCGCCGAAAACCATGTCCTTTCGCGAGTGGGCCACTCTGGTTAATGAACACGCGCAGACGCTGTCCGACGACCTCTGGCCTGATCACGGCCCAGTGGCTGCCTTGCCGGTGGACTTCACCCCCGTGACAAACCAACCAGCCACTTACCGCACGGTGGCATGTACATCGCGCCACCTAGGCCAGGAACTGACCCAGGCCCTCTATGAACAGGCGGCGCCACTTGTGGACGCCTCGCCACAAGAATTTATGGTGACCGCGCTCGCCCTGGCCCTTGCTACCACCTTCCAGCTGGAGTCCATCGAGGTGCAGATGGAGAGTCACGGCCGCCAGCCCTGGCGCACAGACCTCGATGTGTCCCGTACTCTCGGCTGGTTCACGTCTATATACCCTGCCACCTTCCACCTTGACCAGGTTAAACACTATCCATCACTCCCGTCGGCGCTATGCTCTCTGGCCCACGTCAAGCAACGCCTGCGTTCCCTGCCCGACCGCGGTTTTCCATACGGTCTCCTCAGATACCTGAAGGAAGGCAACGCCTTTCCACCGGTTGGTACGTTAGGTCCTACCCAGGCTAACCGTGTTGCGTTTAATTATGCTGGCCGGTTTGAGCAGCTAAATGCTAGTGATGCCTTCTGGGCAATGGCCTCCCTTAGCGATGGCTGGTCGCACAGCCTTAGCCTAGACGAGAGTGTCAAACATGCCTTGAGTGCCTCGTGCAGTTACGGTAGGGATCACGGGCTGGCATTGAATCTCCAATATGCCACAGTAATGTACCAGGCGAGTACGGTCGAATCCTTAACCAACGTGTGGCTCGAGAATCTCCGCAGTCTCATTCAGGCTGCGCTTACTAGCCCCGTAACTTGCCGCACCGCCAGCGACTTTGGCCTCGCCGGCCTATCTGAACCCGCGTTTGCTGGTCTGGTCCAAACTACTTTACCAACACTAGGTATGACGCTCGAAGCTGTGGACGACCTGTATCCCTGCCTGCCGATCCAAGAGGGACTGTTACTGGCCACACTGAAGGACCCCGCGGCCTACATGGTGCAGTCCACCTACGACCTCTTTGGGCCCCTTGATACCAAGCGGCTCCAAGAGGCCTGGGCGACCACAGCCCAGCAACACCCCATCCTCCGCACTCGGTTCCTGTTGGGACTGGCTGACGTGCCACACCCCAACCTGCAACTGGTCAGCAAGCACACTGACACCAGCTGGACCGTGGCCGATTGGTCAGGGCAGGACCTCGGGCAGGCCGAGGCGGAGTACACGCGGCAGGAACGGGAGCGGGGCTTCGATCTCAAGAGGATTCCCATTCGCTTCGGCCTGTTTTACGTTGCGCCACATCGCCACTGTCTGATCACCTCAGTCCACCACGCCGTCCTGGACGGCTGGTCGGGCGGTTTATTCACCCATGCTCTACTGCTCAACTACGCTGGCCGGACGCCCCCACCCACGGGCCAGCTCAAGGACCTGGTCACCCATGTCCAAGGCCACGACCCCCACAAAGCTGAACAGTTCTGGGCCGCCCAATTCGACGGCGTGGAATCCTCCAGCCTGCTAGTCGACCCTTACTGCGCGCCTGACCTGACCGTCAAGCCTTCCGATGCAGCCTACTACGGCACCCTGACCCGCACTCTGGAATTGGGTGACAAAGTGGTCGACTTCGCTCAGGCCCAAGGCGTCACGCAGTCTACACTGCTCCGTGCCGCCGTGGCTCTGGTTCTGCACCACTACACCGGCTCCGCCAACCCCGTCTTCGGAACCGTTGTTTCCGGCCGCAACGTGCCCGTGCCGCAGGTGGAAGCCATCATCGGACCTTGCATTAACACCTTACCGTGCCGTGCCAGAATCGACCGAGCGAGTACCATAGCCGGTTTGCTACAAGCCCTCCACCAGGACAGTACGGCGGCCAACGACTTTGAGCACTGCCAATTGACCGATATCCACCGGTGGAGCGGCGTGAGCCAAGAGCAACCCCTGTTCAACGTGCTCTTCATCTACCAGAACTATCCTGCTCTGGCGTCCGCGTCAGATCTCCCTATCCGTCTGGAGCCCATTGGCACCCAGGACCCTACTGATTTTCCCCTCAGCCTTGTCGCGGTACAATCCGGTGACCAACTCCTCCTGAAGGCCAGCTTCCAAGCGCATACCTTAAGTGAGGGCCTTGTAGAGCGTTTCTTGGATCATTTAGCGACGGCCATTCGCTCGTTGGTCACCATGGCACCGGCCAGCCCAGTCTCCACCATTAGTATACTATCTAAAGCTGAGCACGAGCAGCTCACCAGTACCTGGGCCCGGAACCCGGTCGAGCTCCCCACCGGTTCGTTTGCGCATGCGGGCTTATTAGCCTGTGTCCAATCCGACCCTGAACATGCTGCCGTTAGAGACGGTGACCAAGTGTACACTTACGGGCAGCTCCATCGCATGGCCAGAAACCTCGCGCACCAACTCCACCAGACCGGCAGGTGTGGCGCAGATCAAGTGATCGGAATACTCGCCGATAATTCCGTGGAGCTTATTGTGGGCCAACTGGCCACCTGGTTTACCGGTTCAGCCTTCGTTGTGATGTCCCCTGATTATCCGGCCGCACGTCAGCAATTCATCGTTGACGACGCCGCCTGCGTGGCTGTAGTCGGATCGCCCGAACATTTATCGGACCTAACCGGGGAAGTGGCGGTTCCCCGTCTGGCGATACACCTCCACACTCTTCTGAGCTACCCGCCAGCTGAAGACTTAAATCCTGCGCACGCCAGTCCTACCAACCTGGCCTATATCATCTACACCTCTGGCACCACAGGGGTGCCCAAGGGGGTCATGATTGAACACAGTGCCCTGGCCCATTACCTCCGCGGCTTCAACGGTGTTGGTGACGTCTCGTCATCATCGGTGGTACCTACCATACTGGCTCCCACGTTTGATGTGTCGATCTCCGAGATCTGGACGACGTTGAATCGTGGGGGTACCGTCGTGATTGCCCAGCCCGCCACCTTCCACAACGCCCTGGCCACCTCCACTCGGGCTGGTATGACTCCGTCAATTCTGTCACTCTTTGACCCTGTCGACTACCCCGGCCTACAGAGTGTCCTAGTAATTGGAGAGGCGTGTCCTCGGTCCCTGGTCAGCAAGTGGGCGCCGCACGTGGAGTTTATCAACCTCTACGGCCCTGCCGAGGTCACCATTGCCACCCACCACTCCAAGCTACGGGTAGGTGATATGGTTACCATTGGCCGGCCCCTGTCCAACGTCGTCGGCGTGATTTTAGATGAATACATGCGCCCGGTCCCCGTTGGGGTCACCGGCCAACTCTACCTGGGTGGTAAGGGTTTGGCTCGTGGCTACCTTAACCGCCCTGATCTTACGGCGGAGAAATTTATCACCTGGTCCGTGACAAATGAGCGACTTTACCAGACGGGTGACTTGGCCCGCTGGCTGCCCGATGGCCAGATTCAATGCCTAGGCCGCACCGACAGCCAAATCAAGCTGCGGGGTTTCCGCATCGAGCTGGGCGAGGTGGAGGCGGCCTTGGAGTCTCACCCGGCGGTCACCCAGGCCTGCGTCGTGGTCCAGGAGTCCCACCTGGTGGGCTACGTCTGCCCCGGTTTCTCTGGTGAAGGACACGCCATCATGGACTACGTCCGCACCCGCCTCCCTCACTACATGGTGCCAAGTGCCCTCACTGGCCTAGCCGAATTCCCCCGGACCCGGGTGGGCAAGGTTGACCGTCAGGCTCTACCAATGTACGACTTCCGCGCCGCCTCTAACGTCACGGACCTCTCCATCCTGTCGCCCGCAGAACGGCAACTAGTCCAGGCGGTGGCTGACTGTCTACGCCTTGACCCCTGCGTCGTTGGCCTGGATACCACCTTCTTCCAGATCGGTGGTAACTCCCTCATCGCCATCCAACTAGCCTCGCGCTGCCAGAGTAATGGTCTGAAGCTCACCGTGTCCGATTTTGACCGCCAGAGCACCCTCCGTCAGCTTGCCCGTCGTGCCGCTCAAGTCGTAGAGGTCCCGGCCCAACTAATTTCCATCCCGGTGGTAGCCGAGGGCAGTGGGCATCCCACGCCTCCCATGATGCAATTCTTCGACTACAACCTAACAAACCCCCAGGTATCGGCCATCCCCGCCATGTTTGAGGTCCGCCATCCTTACGCTGCCGATCAATGGCAGGAGGCCGTGGCCCAGGTCGTAAAGCGACACCCTATGCTCCGCGCCCACTTCCGTCGGGAACCGCTGACCAACAAGGTATCCTACACCATTGGGGCCATCCCAGCCGACCACTACTGCTTCGAGCACCACGAAGTAGCCACCACAAGGGACATGGTAGAGAGGGTAGTCGAGGCCTTCCAACGCCTGGATTTCTGGGCAGGCCGTCTTAGCGAGTTCCACGTGTTTGACCTGCATGGTACCCAGTACTTTTTCCACTGCACCCACCACCTGGTCAACGACTACTTGACCTCCTCCCTCATCTCTGAAGAGGTGGAACTTCTCCTACTTGGCCAACCCTTACCGCCTACCACGACGCCTTTCCAGGCCTGGGCCGCTCACCTCCACCGGGTAGCCCAGGGAATTGACCCCCGTACCATCCAACTTCCGCCCAGTATTCCGCCATTGCCCACCGCCTTCCCCATCGATACGACTGCCGATCACCCGGCAGACCAGCGCCAGATCAAACTAAAACTCACCCGCCAGGAAACCCACGGCCTGCTCATTGATGCTTGCGAGCGGCTGCAGGCCTCGCAGCTGGAGCTGATCCTGGCTGGCCTTCTGGTAGCCTACACCGAAGTGTTTGGGCTGGACGTACTTGGGTTAGACTTTATGACGCATGGCCGCCAGCCCACGGGCCCAGCATCTCCGGACGTGACCCGCACCGTGGGCTACTTTGCCCACAACATTCCGATGGTCATTAGCGCTTCCACCGGCCTTGACTCAGACACGGCCCTGCAAGTGATCCGACGCCAACTGCCGGGGTTATTGCGGGAGGGTCCTCAGCTGGCGCTGGTCAGGCATCTGCATGAATTTCAAGATCCCACCTTACGCGAGCGGTTTAACATTCGACCGCAGATTGGGTTCTCCTATCTGGCCCAGTTGGCCGCGTGCGCTGCTGCTCAAGAGCCGGGATTATTTTCTGAGCGGTTCGAAATCCACAAGGAACTCTCCGCCATCCAGGCCGTCAACCGCTCAGCCTACACGGCGTTCGTAACGGCCCGCCATGTAGCTGACAGCCTTTACCTTGAAATCATACGCCGGGAGGATTTACTACCCCACCTTACTGCCGAGCTTTTCCTGACCACTCTCCGTGAGGCCCTGCTCAGTTTCCTGGTCGTGTAGATCCTGATACCTCACTGGCTATGAACTTTAGGAACTGCTTGTCCACGATTTTAGCAGTCGCTTTTCTCGAATAAAATTAAAAAACAATTAATTGCATTGTTTTTGATGGGTTTGTATAAGGATACCTCGGGACTATTTCGTTAATAACTCAATCGAGCCCCACACCACTTGAAAAAAATATCATCCAAGCCGTGCAATATGATCAGTGATGTTTATCCACGAATGCATTGGTCATAAGGATAAATAACGAATGTATAGGTCTAGGCTTTCGTGGAATTACAGTAGGACACTAGTAGCAATACGGGACGATCCGGATTCTAATGGAAACGCAACTTGTACTACGCCAATAGAGATCTGCACTCGCGCCTGTCATTTCACCGCACCCTCACTAACCCATTGTTGCACGGACTGAAGTTTTTAATGAACTAGACAACTCGGGACAAGTATAGATAGAAGGAAGAGCGCGCGGCAGTATGTTGCGGTACTCTCACATGAACAAGAGTTTAGTGGGACTCCGAGGGTGTAGGCAGACTGGGGAGGGTATTGAAAAGGCAATGTAGAATTGACAGAAATACGTACCAGTCAGAACATGAGAGTGTTGTTCATCGCCTGCCGATGACACGAACGAGCGGTGAAGCTGCTCCTTAAATAACATAGACAAACAGGAAGACTGCGAGATTCGACATGATGTGGTGCTAGGGCGGCCGGACCAAGTACATTATTCCGCCTGCAAGACGTACACTAGGGGCCTTCATCGTACTCGATTTGATAGACCAGTAGTGACGCATGCGCAGGTGACGTCGAATCCGTTGGCGGGTCACTCTCCAGCCATTAATAGCAACAACGTGGAGCTGCTAGACTGTGGTGCACCAGTTTTACGGTCTACTGAAAGTAACCATCCTGTGACCATTGTTCCCTTCGGGTAGGCAATGTAACTGGAGGGCCATTTATTTGGCCCGCATAGCCCTATCGTATTACCAAACCATTGCCTCTCTATTTTTCTAGTTACCCGGTTATCCTCTGCTGTTAGGCAATCTCGTTGCTTTCCGTACTCTTAAATATGACCTTGTTTATGTCTTAGGGAAAGACTACCCTAGAGGAAACAACGGCTGATGGCCAGCGAACTAAAGTCTAATAAACTGAACAATGTACGAAAGAACTAAGAGGTGATGATGAAACTGGTTGTGTGTGTCTAAGCTATCGTTTATTGTGTAGCGACCCAGAGGGTCTTTTATGCGGAAGGACGTCCTGCATCTTTCACTGCGGCTACGGGTTAGGTCAGGCGAGCCAAAGGACGATAGTGCAAGGCGGAGCCAGCGCCAGAGCGAATATGAAGGCAGCTGCGCGACTGCCGGATCAATAAGAACATTGAGGGAAGTAGAGCCCTAAAAGGATAGAGGCGGGGACGCCTGCCAAAGTAGAAGACGCTATCTGGTAGACCAGGAAGGTTGGCGTCGCTACAAAGGAATATCGAATATGGGAATAGGCTAATGGAAATGGGGGCAAGACCAAGATGCCACAACTGATCGGATCAGTGGTTTAGGGCACCACAGTTTAGTAAATCACGTTTACATAGCAACCCAAAGATCAAATTGTTACCTGAAAAAGTCTTAATTTTACATGACCTACTTGTCAAACTAAAATATATCAGCTCTTCAAAAAAATCAATGGCACTGTATTTGAGAGCCGATAATAGTCCTGTCCTTAATGCGGGGACGGGATGCACTACGAGTCAAAGTGGATACACAAATAAGACCAGCAGGAAACAGACTTTGCAGCAAACAGTTAGCATATAAGCGAGCAGAGATCAGAAAGGGCAACCGTCGGAACCCTAGAAAAAATGCTACAGCGGCAAGTCATCGCTGTCAAGTTCGAGTAGGCTCTTATTCTCCTGCACCAGATCGCCTACGGCGTAAAACAATTGCTTCACGGTACCGGCGAAAGGGGCGCGCACCACGTGTTCCATCTTCATCGCCTCAAGGATGATGAGGGGGGCGTTCTTTTCGACGACCTGGCCCACCTCGACCATAACCTGGGAGATCTTGCAGGGCATGGGGGTCTTGACCGACCCGGCGGCTTCGGCGGCTCCGCCGCTAAGGTAAGCCGGCGGTGGAAGGGTAAAATCGGCGCGGCCGTCCTCGCTAAACACCGTCAAGTGCGCGGTTTCCGTGAGGACCGCCGTGGCGCGGACAACGCGACCACCCAGGTCGGTGGTAAAGTCGTAGGTAGTGCCGAGTGGGAGGGTCGTCGTACCCGCGGCACCCTCAGCGTAGTTGGGGTGAGTCACCGCGGTGTGGTCCAGGCGGCAGGTGACGTTCTCGAGGCGATGGACAGCGCCGGCGTCGCCCTGTACGATCGTGGCGTGGCAGCAGCCGTTCGGGAGGTCCTCCAGTTCGACTTGGAAAACTTGGGGGGCGTCGTCCGCCTCGCCGGCATAGTGCAATACACAGGTTTCACGGTGGGTAGTGTTGAGACGCAGTGCGGACCAAGCTTTCCATGGTGAGTTTGGGTCGCCGCTGCTACTGTTTTGAGGCGTCCGACGCGTAAGCTGCAGAGCCAAAGCGGCCTGGACGATCAGTGCCGGAGAGGGCGCGAGTGGCGGGGCCAGGAGGGTGGCCTCATGCTTGGCGATGAACCCGGTCTCTACCTCGCCGGCCTCGAACGCCGGGTGACTCGCCACGTTGTGTAAAAAGTCCAAGTTGGTGTGTAGCCCAACGACGCGGTAGTCGGCGAGGGCCCGACGCAGAGCGAGCAAAGCGGTGGCACGGTCAGGGCCCCGCACGATGAGTTTGGCTATCATGGGGTCGTAGTGTACCGAGACCTGGTCGCCTTGAACTACGCCCGTGTCGACACGGACGGAATCCGAGGCGGCTGGGGTGGCCACGTAGGCCAGCGGGCCCGTATCGGGTAGGAAACCGCGACGCGGGTTCTCAGCATAGATGCGAGCCTCAAAGGCGTGGCCCACAAGAGGGATCTCGGCCTGGGTGAGCGGGAGGGGATTGCCCGCGGCGACTTCGAGCTGCCACTGCACCAGATCCGTGTTAGTGACCCACTCGGTGACAGGGTGCTCCACCTGCAACCGGGTGTTCATTTCCATAAAGTAAAACTGCTGCGTGTCGCAGTCCAGGATGAATTCGACGGTCCCGGCCCCTTCGTAGCGGACAGCCAGCGCCGCTGCCACTGCTTTCTGACCTAGGGAAGCCCGGACGTCCGCAGGCAGGTTGGGGGCCGGGGCCTCCTCCAAAACCTTCTGATGGCGTCGCTGCACCGAACAGTCGCGCTCGTACAAATGCACTGCGTTGCCGAGCTGGTCCGCGAAGACCTGAACCTCGACGTGCCGCGGGCGGACGAGGTATTTCTCAATCAGGACTTGGTCGTCACCAAACGACTTGAGTGACTCACGGCGCGACGACTCGAGCATCACTGTAAAGTCTTCGGGGCGCTCCACGATTCGCATGCCCTTGCCACCGCCGCCCTTGATGGCCTTGATTAGCACGGGGTAGCCGATTAGGGCGGCCTGCTCTTGAAGATAGTCCGGGTCCTGGTTGGTGCCGTGGTAACCGGGCACGACAGGTACCCGGGCCTGCTCCATAATGTTTTTAGACTCGCTCTTGGAACCCATGGAGACGATGGCCGAGGCCGGCGGCCCGATGAAGGTGATGCCTTCACCCTTTAACCGCTCGGCGAACTGGGCGTTCTCGGAAAGGAATCCATAACCCGGGTGGACGGCCTACGATGCCACGGATTGAAAAAGTTGATGTGTCCGAAATGAGATGAGAGTATATGTTAGACGGGATTGGATAACATTACCAGCAGGGTAGACACGGTGCAGCAGCGAGATGGGTGGGTTACCTGGGCGCCCGTACGACGGATTATCTCAAGTATCTTGTCCACATTCAAGTAGCTTTGGGCGGAGGGAGCTGGGCCCACGCAGTAGGCGTCGTCAGCCTAGGACAGCGGAGAGGAGGGGCGGGTGTAAAGGTCAGCGTAGGACTTTAGTGTCGAGAGGGGGCGGGTTGATCGGGTGCCTTGGCCAGATCTATTCGACCCTCCAGCAGTCACCTCGGATAGAGAGGGGGGCTATTCCGCTTTACCATTTGCACATGCTGGGCGTAGCGGTCGGCCTTGCTGTAAATGGCAACCGTCTTGATGCCCAGGCGACGGGCGGTCTTAATGACACGGCAGGCAATCTCACCACGGTTAGCGATGAGAATCTTGTCGAAGAGGGGTTTACGGGCTGTAGGATGACGGTACATAGCTCGATGGTTGTGGGTGAGGTGAGGTGTCGATGGATCAGTTACAACGATACCACATATCTGGCGGCCAGGTACGTTGAGTATACTAAATATGGCCAGCTGCTATTTCGAGAAGGGGGGGTCAGGACGCTAGCATGTAGCCAACAGTGTTGCCTCCCAGACCAAGTCGCCACTTGAATTATTATCACCTACCCGTGTCGCTCGCTAGCCACCGACGGAGGGCCGACTGGGCGTTGGGAGCCGCAGCCAGGAAGCCAACGGTTGCCGGGCGCAAGGCCAGGTGCCCCGACCGGGCCAAGACTCGGGTGCTAATACCCAAGGGGCGGAGGAGCATACTGAATTGGGCAGCACGACTGAGAAGGTAGAACGAGTGGCCGAATGGCGGGGCGCTTAAGGGGGGGGTCAGGTAATGAAAATGGGGATGAAAAGATGATCAGGATGTAAGGGCTGGCAGGAGAACGCGGGTAGAGGGGTGTGATGTGAGGATGGGGAGCAGAGTTGGTGTGAAGCCTAGCCGTGACTGGTTTTTCCGTTGGACCAAGAATGAGGCCGGTGGGGATAGGGTTCTGAGTCACGCGGGGGTTGGACCATTGAGTGACCACTGGAATAGGGCGTGATTGTGACGGCTGGAGACGGTGGGAAAGTACTCTAGCCTATGAACTGCGTGGGCCTGTGATGGCTGAGAGGAACCCAGTATCCCCAAACCAATATCCCATCTCCCCTGGCAGACCACCGGTTCCTGTACAAGACGTGGGAATAGCGTATGCAATTGCTTCTTGGGGTAAATGAACTGGTTGGCTACAAAAGTAGGCCTTGAGCGCGTTGGAAATAGGCATCTGGCAAGGTAGGGCAATAAAGGGGTGCCCCTCCCCAAAGGTCGGCAACAGACCGCCCAAGAAAAAAACGGGGCCGCTGCTAGGCAATAGATAGTGCAGGTGCCTGACGGGCGTTCAGTCATCGACAATGCCGTTCAGGGTTGCCAGACCTTTGAATTTAGCGGGCGGTACAGATTGGCGCATGGGCATCGCCTGGGGGGGGGGACTAGTAGATGGTGAGGCGTATCGGATTGGTCGGCAACCCACGTCGGCCTTGCCAACTCCCATTGGTGTAATGATCACGGCGCTGATTGGCCACGGTTCCCCGCGCAGGTCGCCTCGGTCAGAGGCCGGATGAGTGGGGCGGTATGCAGGTTACTACGTCAATATATTTAGATTCCATTGGGGCTCCGCAATCTGACCAGGCCTCCAGTTCCAGGGTTACCGGTCACTTGGCATTCTTCGGAAAGCCCACTGCTTCCCGCTACCTGCGGGGACCTGCCCGGCTGATAACGACGTAAATGTGCACGAAGGATGTATCAGCCCGATCGGTCCGATTGAACTCCCGCTCTAGGCTCCAGGGCCCATCGGCCGCCAAGGACGCCTTGTGCGACTGGCTCTATTGCATAGCCTGCCGCTCGGCCAGACTGAAGCACCAACTCTTGCGCCCGCCTGCCTGGCCTTGTTAGGGCTAGGCGGCCAGCCCTGCGTCTTAGATAGTGCTGGGTCCAGGGCATCAGTGCTGCTACACGGCTCTACCGTTAAATAGGTCGGCGCGTGATGGTGTGACTCTTGTGCGCGCCGCCTCCTGTCGCCACTATCCAGACTCAACCCCGCAAGTGGGCAGGGCAGGTCAACGGAACGGGAAATATGGCCACCCTTTACCTCATCGTAGAGCTGAATGGCCCTTTTGTCCTTTTTTTTTTCTTCATGGCGATGGCGGTATTCTGCGGCGCTTCCCTTGTACCACGACTGTGTAGCCCGTCGCGTCGTGCTGGACGTACGGTTGGGTCTATGGCCCAGTCATCCAGTTCAATGGCCGCTAGTGCCAGGGGGTTTGGTTGGAAGGAAGACACCGCAGCCGGATGGTTCGCTGGGTCACAGTGCGGAATAATGGCCGGCGGGTAACGTCAGCTAGGCACCACGTCTCTGTCACATACAGACGCCCACCTGTCGATGTAGCCCCCCTCCCAGACTGGTCTACGGCTGCTCATCATCGGCAACGATGGAGCATACACGCGCGCGTCAGAGGGTTTGGGAAGCAGGGCCCAAGGGCGACCGGTTGCTGTATATGCGCCCAGCAGTGAGCACCACCTAAGCGCTGCCATCCTCACCCCCGTAAAGGCCGGGGGGGGGGCAAGTAGGGCTGGCTATTTTTAATTGCCTCCCTCAGCGGGCCCTCATTTCGCGCATATCAACTCTTGACTGTCGGCCATGTTCCCTCTGGCTGGTATATCAAAGGAAGCAGCCCCGGCCCCGCACCCTAAGCGTCTATTTGGCCGTTTCTTCCATTCTTGCTGCTGAGTATCTTCCCCACTTGTCTTTGCTTGGCGGGTCAATTCCCCCACCTTCCCTACTCGCTGCTGCCACCTCACCTCGCTAGCCCCTTTTTCTCCAGCTAAAACCACAGAACGCTACTTTGTCTCATTGTCTCGGAGCCCCTTTACTGCTGCTGCTCCGGCCTCTCCGCTTCCCCGCATTTGAACCATCGTCCCTCGCTATCACTGCCGCATCTAGGTTCCACTCCTCCCTGTTCCGTGGTTCACCGTCGGATACGCCCGCCTTGGCTTTGGGTGTCTCTGTAGTTCCTTTACTTGTCAACTCCCCTCCCCTCGCTTGACCTGCTCATTACCAGTGCGCTTATCGACGGTATATTGCCCACCCTCCCGCTCGGTGACAGATTCTTGTGCTTTACCTGCCACTATAGGCCAGCGACCGAAATCCCTGCCCTACTACCACTTTTTAGTGGCTGCTCTGTCCGTAGCCACTTTAAATGCACGAAGCGGGTTGGTCTAAAATAGCCGTTCGCCTACCAGCTCCCCGAGTCTCCAATTCCGGCCCACTTTTAACCCCGCCGTACCTGACTGGATAACGCCCGCTATAAAACCTTACTTGGACCCCGCCCCGCCATTTATCTCCGCTCTTCTGCCCGCAAAGTCCCTCGGCTTATTTTCTCCGCTACGCCTCCCCCCTCCCGCAGTCCAGGCCCAGCGGTTGCCGCTAACGCTTCCCCTGCCTTCTCCGCACATTATCCCGGTTGGTCGCCTCGGCCCGTTTTTGAGCCCGCTTGAGGTATGTACCCACCCACTGGTCGTCCCCTCGCGTAAGCCATGGACTCATCCAAGCTCTCCGTACCCAGCCAGAGCACTGTCGCCATGGGCGACGCCGCCACGCACCAGTCTACACCAGACCTTACCAGCTGCGCCGACACAGCTGCTCCCACGCCACAGGAACCCCTCGAAGGGTTGACAATGTCGACCAGCCAATGCCCAATAACCGCCGACGCCGAACTGCATCGCCGCCTGCTCGACGAGGCCGCGTTCCGCCCTCGCGCATATACGGATCCCGTCCGACCCACCAAACTGAACGGGCCCGCCACCCCGTCTACCGAACCCGGCCGTACACGGTTATTACGCAACAAACCCAGCTTTTCGCAGTCTTTCCGCACCAGTACCAACGGCTCCGTCAGCCTGGCCGACCTCTCCTATGACCTACCCGAGTCGTACCAGGTTGATTTCAACCACCCTTCCGACCTGGCCAAGCGGTACAAGTACCCGACCAACTACCAGCGCACCACCAAATACACCCTGCTCACCTTCGTACCCCTCAACCTGTTCTCGCAGTTCCGGCGATTCTACAACATCTACTTTCTACTGGCGGCCATCTTCGTTCTTGTGGTGCCCTCGTTGGAACCGGTTTCGGAGATTCTCCCGCTATGCATCGTGCTCACCATCACCGCTGTCAAGGACGGTACCGATGACTACAAACGGTACCGCCAGGACCGCCGTGTCAATGCCCTAGAGTACGAGGCGGTGCGTGATGGGCAGCGAGTCTCTGTGTTGTCCCGTGATATCCGTCCGGGCGATGTAATTTACCTCACCAAGGGCCAATCTGTCCCATCCGACCTGGTCCTGTTAAGTACCAGCTTCGAAGACGGTACCGCCTTCGTGGAGACCATGGACCTGGACGGTGAGACCAGTCTTAAGCGGCGGTCGGCCCTACGATTCACCCAACCCTTCGCCTCCGACGCCAAGGTGGCCACGCTCCGCGGTCGGATCCAGTGCGAGTTCCCAAACGAGAAACTCGACCAGCTGGACGGGCGAATCCACTTCCATCGTGCCCTGGCTGTGTCCGAAAAACCCCTGGACCATGAGCGAACCATCGAGGTAACCGCTGACCCACCCGAGACCAGCGTCCAGCCCTTTACCACCGATAATGTTCTCCTACGCGGTACCCACCTCCGCAACACCGATTATATCTACGGTGTGGTGGTGTACGCCGGCGCCGACACCAAGATCATGCTCAACCTCAAGAATACCGGCCTCAAGTTCTCCACCATGGAGACCCGCCTCAACCGGCTCATCATCGCCATCTTTGTGTGGAACGCCATCATGTTGGTGGTCAGCGTAGTTCTATCTTTCGCCCACTATGTAAGTGTCATCCCTGCGTCATTACCCTGCCCTACTGGCGGTGGGCACCCTTCCGGACCTATTTTACGCGGCTTGCCAGGATGAGATCCCGTCAAGCGTTTGTTCCTCGTTTGCTGCTCTATGGCAGGCCACGTCATTCTCTCCTTGCTTATAGCCAACGGTTTAGTCAAAGTGGGGCTTGCTCAGGGAGAGAGAGGGGAGGTGCACCAGGGATTTACGCTGGTCGCTGCAAACCGCCGTCTGTAGTCCACCCCTTATGGCAGCCACACCTTCGCGTTTCTCGCATTGCCCCGTTTCATTTTAGAACCTCCTCTTTTACCCAAGCTGCTCACCTCTCCCATCTAAATCAATGGGAAGGGGTGTCATCTTGCGGCTTCCCTCTGGTCACAGTCGGGGCGAACCGGCAGCCGTGCTCATCCATGCCTGTAACTGAGCAGGGGAGCGTGGTGGCAATCGGAGTTGCCAACAACTTTTGACTTGACTGTCAGTCGTTAAGCCCTTGGGCTCTTTACCACACTACTTCTCCTTGTACGTCTTTTTGATTGGCCTCCTTCTGCCATCTGGGGGAGGCATCAATACTGAAGTGGGGGTGTCATTTCGTGACGCCACTGAGATGGCACCTGGGCATTAGCGACCTTGTACAGTTTGCATATTATTATTATTATTGGCTACTGTGGTGTTATTCGGCATAGCGGCTAGGGCCGATGGCCCTGCCTTTTTTTCTCTCTGTCCTTTACCTTGGTTTCAGGCGATGGAAAATGTGCATCGACGCGTCACCCCGGGGTCCCGTACCTTTCTCACGGAAGGACCACCGATGTGTCCATCAACTTGTCTCGGTTGGCGATGGTGACCAGTCTACGGTGCGACGACTTCGTTTCCCTAGTCTCTATCCAGGCCCCGATCATTAACTTATAATGCCCTATTCTCCCGTATCCATCCTGCCCCTTTCCTATCAGACCCGAAACGACCTGACCGAGCGACCTTCTGCCTGGTACCTCGGTGAAGTGTCCCGGAGTGCTTGGGAGGTTGTGTCCCAGGTCATGGTCTTTTTTGTCCTGTACACCTTCCTGATCCCCATCTCCATCTTTGTGTCCATCGAGCTCGTCCACGTGCTCCAGGCGCTCTTTATGCGGTGGGACCCCCGCATGGTGTCATTCCGACCCGCCACTAAGACCCACAAGGGCGGCAAGAAGCACATGCACGTGCACAGCACCAGCCTGCACGAGGATCTAGGTGCCGTCGAGTACGTGTTTTCCGATAAGACAGGTACACTGACCAAGAACATCATGACCCTGTCCAAGTGGGGCGTTGGGTGCCAGGTGTTCGACGAGGCGCTCGAGCCTGGGTGTCTGGGCCGATACATGGACACCCTCGACGCCACCTACCCGCTCTACGCGCACTACACCCGGTTCTGGCAGGCGATCGCCCTCTGCCACTCGGCCATCCCGGTTATCGAACCCACCCCGGTTGCCCCCACCGCCGGTTGCGATACCAGCTGCGCTGCGACCTCCTCGGAAAAACCGGCAGGTCCCTTGGACGGACTAGTGTACGAGGCTCAATCCCCCGACGAGGCTGCCCTGCTCGACGCCATCCGCCAGAACGGGTTTGTCTTCCACAAGCGTAGTAAGCGGTTCGTCGAGGTGTATCGGCGCCCCTTGGTCACCGACCTCAAGCCCACGACGAACACTGTGCAATGGCAGGGCACCGAACTGCAACTCGACCGCTACGAGCTTCTGTACACGTTTCCCTTCTCGTCGGACCGCAAGCGCATGTCAGTTGTGGTGCGGACTCCCGAAGGCATCATCCTGCTCTGTAAGGGCGCTGACAACGTCATCATCCCGCGATTATGCCCGGACAAGACGCTGCCATCCCTTCTCACTCACACCGAGAATTCCATCCACCAGTTCTCGCTGTCCGGCCTCCGGACCCTGGTGGTGGCCGCGCGGACGCTGGATGCCGACGAGTTCGCCGAGCTGCAGGTCATCATGGACCAGGCCCAGTGCGCCTTAAGCCATCGTGAGCAGCGCCTAGCCGAGGTGGCTGAGTGGGTCGAGACCGACCTGGAACTCTTGGGCTGCACGGCCATCGAGGATCGGCTCCAGGACCAGGTACCTGAGACCATCGAGTTCCTGCTGCGCTGCGGCATCAAGGTCTGGTTGCTCACCGGGGACAAGCAGGAGACGGCGGTCAAGATCGGCATGAGTTCGCACCTCATCACCTCCCAGATGAACATGATGGTGCTTAACGCGGCCAACGAGCTGGAGTGCGCCGACAAACTGGAGGAATTTTCCGTCGTGGCCGAGAGCCGCGCCGAGGGCGAAGACAACGCACTAGTTATCAACGGGGCCACCCTCGGCTACATCCTTGACGACTCGGCCCTGTGCAAGGCCTTCCTGCGACTCGGCGTCCTGTGCCACTCGGTGATCTGCTGTCGGGTGACCCCGCTCCAGAAGGCCCGGGTCGTCGAGTTGGTCAAGAAGCGGTTGCACAAGGTTACTCTGAGTATCGGTGACGGCGCCAACGACGTGTCCATGATCCAGGTGGCCCACGTTGGGGTGGGTATCGAAGGCATGGAGGGCGCCCAGGCGGTGCGCGCCAGTGACTATTCATTTACCGAGTTTAAGAGCCTGCGACCGCTGATCGCCATCCACGGGCGCTACTCGTACCTACGTATCGCCAACATCATTTTTTACTCGTTCTACAAGAACATTGTGCTCATCACGGTGCAGTTCTGGTTCGGCTTCAACAACGCGTGGTCAGGCCAGACGCTGTACCTGGACTACTACCTCACCTTGTTCAACACGGTCTTCACCTGCCTGCCCCCCGTCGTGGCCGCCATCTTTGACAAGGACGTTGACGAACACCACCTCCAGCTGTACCCGGAACTGTTCCGCCAGGTCAAGGACAACGTGTACTGGAACTGGCGTGTGATGGTGCACTGGGGGCTCAGCGCCCTGTGGCACTCAGGCGTCATCTATGGTGCTCTCCTCCTTGTCCAGTCCTCCGCCATCGTGTACCAGAACGGGTCGGGTATGAGCTACATGGTCCAGGAGTACTTCATCGGCACCGTGGTGTTCTCGGTGGTCACTGTGAAGGCTTGCTTTCTCATGCGCCACTGGGTGTGGCCCGGCGTCGGCGGCGTGGTCCTGACGGTCGTGGTATACATGCTTATTCAGTTTGGCTTTGAACTCTTTAACTTTGTGCCCAAAGGTACCTTCGCCGCGGTCCATAGTCTGCCCATGTTGTACTTCGTCAGCCTGTGGGCCTCCGTGGCCTGCATGCTCCCGGACCTGATTGTTAAGTACTGGATGCACACCTACCATCCGGAGGACGCCGTCATCATCCGCGAGCGCTGTCGCCTCCACCAGCGTCCTGGCCAAACCGTGGACGTGGAGGATGGTTCGTCCGTCACAGATGAAGACCGCTCGAGCAGCCAATCAGCGACCCTGATCCCCCACCGTAAATCGGAGGGGGATCACTAAGCCCCCCCCCATCCCTTTTTTTTTAGAAGAAGCTCCGTGCTTTCCTCACCCAGGCCTGGCCTGACTCACCAACTCGGTGCCCCAATTTGATACATCCGGTTTCCATAATGTACTACTACCCTGTCGTGCCTCCATCATCTACCTCTTCTTATGATCAGTTCCCACCTTAGTGCGCCCCTCTTCCTTGCCCACTCCTCCCCCCCGGATCAGATAGACTCCCATAATTACGGTCGTGTTACTGAATTATCAACGGCGTGGCGGAGACCAGTGGGGCGTCATTAAATTTTATTTTATAGACAAATTACCAAACTGAACCGATGGTACTAACGAGTGACTTTTGGCAAAAAGATAATATACTAGCTGCTAAGGAATTAAACTGGAAAAAATCAGGGACTAGCCAGGCTATTGTTCACTCCACATCGTCACCAAGGAAGGAGAAATCCACCGGGTCGTCTTCCTCGTCGCTCTGAAGGAGATTGGGGGAATGTTGTGCGTAACTTGATGAGTAACGAGGGACAGGAGGTATCCAGTAAGCAAAACGACATCCCGTCAAAGTCCTGTCGCGCTGATAGCATTAATGGCGAACTTACTTCAACAATCCGCTTGGGCCGGGCCGGGATTGATTTGTCCCGACTGCCACGTGTCACGCGGCCTTTGCTCCGACCGTCGTCAATAATGGCATCCACGGCAATACCTATTGTGACAGGGCCAGGGCGGAAGGGGTCAGGGGCGGGAGTACAGCCGAGTTAGCGGGCATTAACGGTCGTCACCATTTGGCAATGTAAGGGTGGGGGTGGGGAGACGCTGTGGCAGAAAGGGCGATACCAAAAATAATGATAATAATACCACCCTTTAGCCCGAGCTTGTACACTTACTATCCTGTTCCTGCCGCAATTCACGCTGGTACTGAGCTTTTTTGCACTTCTCTAGGGTGGGACGTCCTGGAATGCCGGGGCACCGGAAAAAGTCACCGAGGTCGTATTCGAAAGGTCGGGTGTAGGTGGGAGTAGGATGGTCAAGTCAGCAGATGGTTTCAAGAGACCTCAATATTAGCAACTTAGAAGAGTATATCTGCCAATGTTAGGTGTCAATCTGCGGTCCTACCTTCGATGCCGAGCTCGACCAGCATGGACTGGAGTTTCTGGATTTGCTGTTTCGAGGATAGGTCGGCTAGCTCGCGGCTCCTGATTGGCATTACGTGTGAAAAAAGTATGGGCATGGCGGGCGGGGTCAGAAATGTAGTGCTGAGCTCCATATGGTCAGGACAGTAGTCCGCCATGACAGCCCGCAAATATGTAATGGCTTCAGGAGCAGGGTGCGACTTACCAGACTTTGCGCACACCGCACTTTGTGATGTACATCTTGAGCTGTTTGATTTTATGTTCAGTCTGCAGAGATATGCGGTGGAAACATGGTAGGATCGAAAGCAGGTAGGCAGTGAGAGGGCAACTCTTATCTGCATCGCGGGGAACCCCGACCCACGACCCCATCCTTTTACATAGCGCTTACAATCCTATGGTATAAACTTACCTTGTCAACCGAAGCCACTGATCTCACACCCGATTTGGATGTCGTTGCGCGACTTACGGGCTTGTCTCCCCCTTTCGGCTTTCGCATCTTTTTCACCGGGGGAGCTTCATCCTCCAGCTCAGAGAGATCGCTGTACCCTAATTCTTCGGCGGGTCGCTTAGCGGGCGGGATGGCCGGGCTCTTGTCCGTATCACCTTCGTTATCGGTCTTGACAGGTGATATTGTTTTAGGCTTGCCCTTGGACACTGGGTTTGGATCGGCCTTGGTGTCGGAAGTGGGAGAGTCATGGTCCTCATCGGAAGTGCGTGGATCGACCTCGTTAGCCTTGGCCAACTGGTAGGTTAGGTCCGTGTCAGTAGAGGGGAAAGGGGGTGAAGCGAGCAGGTATATGGGTAGAGAGTGATGGTCAGGATGGCCCGTCACTACGAACACGATGCTATCATACTATTTGCCAGGTCTTGGGCGAGACCCTCTGTCGATACAGACCGTGCGGTCAGCTTCGCGCGTCTCGTGAAAACCTACAAGTAAAGTGTCAATATACTCCGTTAGCATCGCCTTATGCGGCGGTTTATCGAGCGACTTGGGCTCGAGCTTTAATTGCTCCTCGATAAGACGGCGTATCCGCTTGGCGGTCGTGATGCTGGTGGGGACGGAAATACAAATCAGTGTGGTAACGTTCGAGTTCGACCCGTTAGACATGCGAGCAGATTCACCACGTGTCAAGACAAGTAAATTGGTAGGGAACTAGAGCGGTCTCACTTACGAAAGGTCAGCCCCGCGGACAATGCTGCGACAAGCACTTCGGATGAGTTCCGTATCCATATTGGTCGAATCAAGGACAAATGGGGCAGGATGCCTAGTGATGAACGGCAACGAAGGCCTCAAAATGGACATTTAGAAGGGCAAGGATTCAGTCCTACGGAATGCAGGAAAAATTGACTCAAGGCTGCTGTGTTTCAGTAGGTAGTATGTGTCCTCTGCCCTGTAGAAATGACGCTAACGCATATCTTGAGGCGGTTTCATTCTAAACCATTTCTTTGGCAGATTTTTGCCGTCTTCACAATTAGACATGACCGCGTTGAGTGGCGCATTTATTTTTTTCATGAAGCTAGTTATTTCGTGTGAATAGTTTTAATAGGACGAGATTTCAAACTGGTGGGTAATTATTGGGGGTTCAAGCTCTACAATAAGTGATGGGATATCGAAATAGCAATGAATTAGTCTATAATGGCACTATTTACCCAGCTGCTTGGGGTAGGTGGGAAACTGGGAGGTGGGTGATTGGTAGTGTAATAAAGTGGAAACATGATGAAAATGTCTTTTATTAAAGTGTCTTTTTGCTAACGCAGATAGTTAATGTATAAATGGTGCAATACGTTTTGAGACATCAAAGCTTGAGGTCTTAGACAATGACCCCGTGGATGAAACCTAGAGGTGTCATAGGCGAGGAATCGAATGGTGTAAACCATTCCAGGATTGGACCATTTCTCGCATCACAACTTGCGTTTTTACCTCTCTATCCTGCCAACTTACAAAGTTCCATCCCCCCGCCTCACCCCAATTTACCAGGAATGATGTGTGGGTGCTTGTTGATTATTTGTATTCCAAGGGCTGCAAGGCAGGTTCCATTTATATGAACTGACTACCACACTGGGCTTGGCTGTCTCTAGCCTTGTTATCATCTACAGGTGGCTAGCTCATTTTTATACTGGTCACTACTCCTTCAAAGATTGGGCTTGGTCAGAACACCCATTGGATCGCATTGGTGAACTTTACAGGGCCATACTTCCGGAACCGTTGGGGGACAATCCTCAACTGAATGCTGACTAATTAGGCCATGCCTGCCGTACTTCCCCTAGTACCATGTGCAGTGTCCTGTGCAGGGACCTGAAGTTGCACAGCTATTTCAATGGTTGAATCCCCCACAACCTCTCCAACAACCAGCACCACCAGCAGGTACGTTTAGCTACCAAGTTCCTGGAGGAATTTGTCAGGGACCAGTGACTACCTGCTGGACTCCATTGTCACAGGCAACAAGACCTGGGCATACCATTATGATCCCCCTGCTGGCTCCAATTGCCGGAGGTGGTGTCCTAAAGGTGGCCCTGTCCCAACTAAGACCCGCCAAGGCCATACCACAGCCAAGGTGATGCTGACTATTTATTTCACCAGGCGTGGCCTATTAAACCTGAGTGTCAAGCCCCCTGGTGTCAGGGTCTCCACCAAATCCTACGTAAATTATGGGCTGAAGCCCATGGTACAGGCCTGGGTGGAGGCATGTGGAAGTTGGGCCATCACCCTCTGCAACTTTACCATGATAATTCACCACCACATTGTACCATAGCTACCCAGACCTACATTTCTGACACCAGAGCCAAACTACTTTTAGCCCCTCCCTACAGTCCTGATCTAGCCCCCTGCAATCTCTGACTGTTCAGGGATGACAGGTGATGGCCATACAGTAAGAAGTTCAACACATTGGAGGCTGTTGTAGATGCCCAAAATTTGAGCTTGCCAGGCTCCAGACAAACAATATCAAACCTGTTTTGATGGCAGACTAGGAATAACTCACTAGGCTGTACAGAGTGATGGCCATATTTTTTTAAAAAACAACAACATAATTCGTCTTTGCAAATCCATAGACTTTGACAAGTACCTATGTTATTCTTAAGTTTACCACCTTAAGGGGCCATTATTCTTGCTGCCTACACCCTAATGTTGACCTGTGTAAAGTAGAATCAACTACAGGGAAAACCAATGTCTTCATCACTAGGGTACCACATTAGCTATATGTATAGCCTGAACTTTATTAGATGTAAGATCTGTTAGTGTCGTCCCAAATCTACCTTGAGGGACAAACATAAAAATATATCAGGTTTTGAATAATATGATTCACAATGCTACACCACTAGCTTGGGTGACACCATCATAAAAAATTTTTAGAAACGAAAGCTCTAAAAATTTGGGCTCAACTGGGAATCGAACCCAGGACCACTCCCACCCTAAGGGAGTATTATACCACTAAACCATTGAGCCACACA
>JANBPT010000723.1:0-24962 GCA_027575765.1 Tieghemiomyces parasiticus
TAAGGTCCCCGCCATCTACCGCTTAGAGTGTCGGCTGGAGTCCGTGCTTCAGGCCTGGGCGACGGTATGCAGAAGTTAGGCCTGTGGCCCCATCCGTGGCTCAGCCACGCTAATGCGCCACCACTCTGCGCCGCAGCCACCCACGCCGACATCGCCAGTTCCAGAACCAAGCTCCCTCCGGCCCCTCCTTGTAGTCCTGACCCAGGTACCAAGGACTTGAGGCTGCTCATGGAAGTCAAACGGCGGCAGTACGGTAGGATGGTTACCACCCCGGAGGTGGGCGCAGACACCGGTAAAGTGGAGCATTCCACGACTCATCTAGGTGAATGTATTTACCGGTTTTAAATTTGATTAAAATGAACTCGTTATGTAATATAGATTTATAATTTTGGTAGCCAAGGTGCACATCGCAGCTGCCACCAGTTATTCCCCACACCCCCGACCGTCATCAATGGTAAGGTCCACCTAGCCAGAGCGGTGTCTACCACGGTTTATTCTCGCCCTCAGTATTACCAACCAACTCTTTACCCCCTGTCATTTATTGAAGCAGCTTTTTTCAATACCCCACTGCCAATTCCTTACCTACTTTTAAACCACCACTTATCGGAACCTCTTATTATTTCATTTCATAGCTTCAACTGGAATAACCTAGCCAAGAACTAGACCTTATGTCCTTCCATACGAACCAGTACAGCACGGTAAGCCAGCAAATTTGCCCCTTAAGTTAAGTTACCATTTCCTGGTTCTATTTATTGCAATACCGACTACTCTGGTTCCCTACCTATCATAATGTGTTTTATTTAAATGAGCATCACTTTGCTTTTAAAGGATTTAAAACTTAAAACGCCTATAATCGAGGAAATTTATCTGCTGCCCTCATAGGACGTTCATGTCGTTTCCGAGTGAACGTAAACCAATTAGGTCTGTAATTTTTTTAAATAATATTTTTTCTGATATGCTTAGAAGCCAGCGAGTTTCATTATCTGAAACGAGGCAACTTTTACGGTCTAAGCGGTGACATTATTCTCTCGGTTTATCTAGGCTCGAACGCTGCCCTTTTTTCGCTTTGATAGAAGAGTCGGTGCCCCCCCTTTTACTAGACCTGATGATACTTCGTCACCCTCTCGCTTACATAAACACAAGGTACGGATTTGGCTTATGTATGAACATATCAAGGATGCAGTAATTATATATTTTTCCCCAAGGTCTACTGGCTTCCCGATCTGCCCTCAATGGTGTACTCTTTTTTGCACATTTCCTTCCAGCCCCACACTTTTTTCATAGCATCGGTACTAGTAACATAACCTGGCTTTACTCTTGTGAAGTACTCACTGATTCTTAGTGCCAAGACTTAAGCTCCAAAGGCAGTGCTGTAGTAATTCAGACTCTCTGAAGTCGCCTGCAAACGACTGTTCTCTTTGTTTCAACTCAGCACTTCCGTGACCTACCTGGACCTATAGTTAGAACGAGTCTCTCGAATAGTTCGTCCCCGTATAATGCGTTGTGGGCTAATACAGAGGTCTACGAAGCCAACTAGAGGTTTCAAGCTACATTAGTACGGCAGGCAAGCCAGCATCTTACTTTTCACTTTTATCCAAGACGGCATACAATCGAAAAAAAGAAAAAGTACAGCCAAATTGTCGAGTATTAAAATCCATTGCCAGCGCCGATTGGTCCAATATTGGCCTGGAATAATACCAGCTGAGGTTTGCCTTCAATTCGAAAAAATGTGATTGCGAGCATAGGAACCGCTTGTCCCCGACCAAAGAAAAAAAAAGTTTGCTGCTTGGTGGGATTCCGAGCAGCGGCCTCGAGGCGCCCATTGACCTATGCCTGATCAGTCAGCTTTCGCTTCGGGTTGCCGAATCGTCCAACACTAATCGTACATTGTTCGAGCTTACCAGTACTGGAACTTACATTCCACGTCTCGTCTCTCGATTCGCCCCCCTCCGCCTTTTTCCGACCCATTTTTGGATCCGGCGAACCCCTTAGCTTTGAGCCCTTTAGAATATATTTTTTTGTCTCGCTTTCACAGCCTCCTATCCCGGCACCGCACTCACCGGCCATTTTACCCACATGCCCCAGCCTTCGGCCATGGCCGCTAAATGGGACTACCTTGACACAGCGGAGAAGCTGACCAAGTCACTGAAGGAGAGTGTCGTGGCCGGCGGGAACGCCGAACATTCCGGGAAGTGGCACGCCAAGAATCCATGGTACCGCCCGCTCACCACTGACGAAAAGGCAGAGCTGGCTGGCCACCTATTCCAGAGTGACGATGTCTACGTTCATCAAAAGTACGCGGTTCTAGTCAACTGGGCCGTCGGGTTCCTACTGCCTACCAAGAAAGCTCCGCAATTCAAAGAGTAAGTGTGTGCCGAGACCCCCCTACAGACCATGTTGATTGGGATCTCGCTTTGTAGAGGGCAAGGAAGCGACAGACCAGAGTCAAAGGGTTTGGTATGATGACATTGCCACCCCATCAATGATATTAACCCCTTCCCAATCCGCCCTACCTTATTATTTTCCTTCGAATATTGCTGTTAAAGTGGCCAAAATCCCCATCGAGACCCCCGGTTCACAGCCCTGATCACTGACACAACTGATATGATTGTGTTCGGCCGCACGCGACGCTCAGCCCTCCAATCCGACAGGCCGACGGATCTGGTGAGCGATCAGCCCCTTCCCACCACTACCACCATTACCTCCAATGCCACCGACCCGACGGGGACCGCCCTGAACGGCCAGGCCTTCCCGCTGCGCCGTACTCTTCGCGAGCCCGTACTGACCATGCTCACCCCGCTCCTAGCGTACCTCGCGCGACAGGCACCCGAGTACCTCCAGACGCACGACCCGACCGACTGGCTGGCCCGGCAACTCGACAATGTCCTGGCGTGGTGGCTCTGTCTAGTTCGTACCGATATGACGCTCTCCTTTCGCGCTCTCGCTCACCAGATGGGCCAGTGCCTGAGTGCCGCCGGTGACTTACTAGCCGCTCTGGCCGGTACGCTTCTCACTGACCCCAGCGATATCAGTGACGGGGACGCCAAGCGGACACAGGAACCGTCACCGCAACACACCCAGGCACTAGTTCTGACCGTTCGTCTTATCCAGGCCCTGGCCACGGCCATCCATGAGGCCCTCGCCGAGTCCAGCGCCCCGCGCAAAGCGTATGAATTGATGGCCCAGGAACTCCTCCCGACCTACGCCAAGATTCTCTACTGGTTGCCGCGCGTCACCCAAACGGTTCGTTCCTGCGACGATCACCATTCGGCACCCACCCGCGCGGTGGAGAACCTGCTGAGGGCCACTTTAAAGCACCGTCTCTTTGCACCGGCCCATGTGGCGCATTTTGACGTCGTCGTGACCAATTACCTCCAGACTTCCGCCGAACCCGCTGCAAGCACGACAACCCCGAATGGTAAGGGCAAGCGAACCCAGAAGCGTGACACTCAGCAGTCAACGGTGCCCACGGACGCGACGCTCGTCGGCGCCCGTACCAAGCACTACCAAGTCCTCCTTCTCCTGGTCCTGCGCCAATTGGTGACGACTGACGCCGACCCGGACCGCCGATTCTACGTGTTGCACCTCCTGCCGACCCTTCTGGAGCTGTTTGTGGGTCAGTACAAATCAGCGCGAACTTCGGTGCTGGCCGAGGCTGCCCTTAAGCAACAGCAGAAACTCAAAGGTACACGTTTCCTCGAGGCCTCGACGCTTCCCCGGCCCGACCGCGTCGCGACAACCATCACCGCTGCTGATAACGGTGCCGACGATAATGACTTGGCCTCCTCGGTGTCGGCCGCCGACGATATACCCTTTCAGCTGCTGACCATCTTTTTCCAGCTGGCTAGACAGACCTTTGATCCTCAGGAAATCTTTGGCCCGCCTGCCCTCGCCTCCATGATGCACTGCCAAACTGGTCAGCTCATGGCTGCCTTGACCCCGGGTCAGCGTGCCCTTGCCACATTCCGTACCCTCGGCCAGCTGGTGGCTGCCGCTGTCACCCATGACCTGCTGGCTCCCCCGGGCTCAGATTTGTATAGTGAACAGCTGGCCTTCTTGCAGCCGTTTTTGGACACCACCGTCGAACAACTCGAACGCGCTGGGGAAATTGAAGGGCAGGAACGGGAGCACAGAGATCCCCGTACCAAGGCCAAAACCGTGTCGCTGACCGCCCTAGCGTCCAAGTCAGCTGCCACTACTACGACGCCAAAGTCGACGGCGACGGTGAGTGCTGTGTTCCAGCCCCTGGCTCTCACCATCGTACGCACGTACTGCCAGCTCGACTACGCGATGGCCGAATCGCTCCTTCCGCGCTTCCTCCCCTATGCCGTCTGGCCGACCACCTCCGTCCACGCCCCCGCTATCGCCCTCCTCCAAAACCTGTTCGATATGTACGTCCGGTCTCGTCGGTTCGATGTGCTACTCACTCATATCCTGCCGGTTCTGAGATCTAGCCGATCGGGTACGCTCTTTCCTGCCGAGGATCAGGATCGACTGCCGGCACTGCTCGATAACGCGATGCTCACTAGCTTGCTCGCCGACGTTGCCCGCTACCTTCCGTTCGCCCAGGTCTCATCCATCCTGGATGAGTTTGTGACTGAGTTGCGTGATCACTACCTGGTGGACCCGCAGGTGTCGGCCCGGGATGACGGCGATGGGAAGGCTACACTCACAGGTGCCAAACGTCTGCGTCAGAGCGCTCGTACGGTGGACGGGTCGACGGCTCTTCCCTGCGCCAAACCCACCGGACCCAGCACCCGCGGTCTTCGGCAGCTGGTTCTCCTTTTGTGCTACCTGCTCCGCGCCACTCGGCCTGAGCCCACGAACCTTAAACGGGCCACGTGGGAAACTCTGGTGGCCGAGTTGGCCGACCGTATTGTAGTGCCGTGTCTCTACGGCCAAGCGACCTCTGCCGCGGGTCGCCCCGATCAAGCTACTACCGACCGCGTCACGGCCGGCCTCACTCTCCACAGCATCATCTTTGAGGACTGCGAGACCTACCGTGCCACCGTCATGGGTCCCGAGGGCCTGACCCGTCTGTGGGAAGCCGCCGAACCCGTCGCTCGCCACGCCCCGCGCGTCCAGGTCGCTCTCGTCAGTGCCGTCTTCCAGGCTGCCTCGTTCATTGTATCTCAGCCCCAGTATTACCTCGCTCCTGCCAATGATAAGGGCAACCGGTTCGTACCGGTACTTACCCGGTTGGTCGGCGCCTGTCTCGATTGGGTGCCCTGGCTCCGCGCGGCTGGACAGCACGGAGATACTGAGATGACCACGACCGCCGCCGTGGTATGGGATGGCCAACCGTTCAGTGTGACGAAGGAGACCGCACCCATTGCTCTGTGGCATTTGGCGGTGGTGGATTACCTGGATATCGTGGGCCGATTTGTCGATCAGGCCCGCATAGACCGCCTGCTCGAGACCCTCCTGCGTTACGCTGAGGTGGGCGAAGTGTCTGCTACTTTGAAGGATGCCCCTGGACTAGGGACCGGCTGGACCTTGTCCCGTATCAGCCTGCGCGTCCTTCAGGCCGCCAGTTTCTACGAGATGCCATCCGTGTTTAACCGCGTCACTCCGCTCCTCACCCGCCAGGCTCTCCAAGCCGTGGGCAAACTGATTGACGAGGCGGCGGCGGCGACTAAGATGCCGGCCACGTTGAGTCGACGGAAGCAGCCGGCCGCCGTGGAGGTCGTTGCAGTCCAGTCTGCTTTACATGCGGCCTTGGAGACTACGACCTCCGTGTCGTCCACTGTGAATACCGAAGCACTGGTGGCTGTGCTCGACACGTTTACAACCGCCGGTCCCACGTCTGCCGCTAGTGTGCGTCCTCACTCGTCCCTTGAGACCTGGACCCACTTTCACCGCCTGTCCTTCTTGACACTTATGCTCCCGCTCGAAGCCTTGAGCGCAGACCATGCCGCGAGTCTGGCCATCACTGCCCTGCTCTATTCCCAGGTGCTCTGTAGCGTACCCACAGATTCCCCTCCGCCACCGCCGAGTACGGCGGGCACCCCTGCTTCGAAATCCAAACGAGCCAAGCCTGTGGCCAAGACTACCCCGCGTCCCGCTCACCAAATGGTGGTTCTAGATGATTACGCCCGGCCCTGGATGGCCGGGGTCCTGCTCACCTCTGAATTGCTTCGCCGGCTGCTGGGACACTATAGCACCGCGCAGCTGTTTGGCAAGCACACGGAGCTCCTCCCACGGCACTTGGCCAATCTGCTGGCCTGTCCGCTCACCCGTCACCTCGACCGTCACCACTATCAGCAGCCAGGTCATGCTGGTATGACCAAGCCGCAGGTCACCCAGCCCGCTCCCTTCCCTCTGCCCGCCGAGTGGCCCCTGGGCGGGGTTGCTGTTCTCCTGAGTCGTGTGATTTCCGCTGCCATCGGGCAGGCTAGCTGCGCTACTACTGCCGCTGATTCGACGACGGACGGGGTGGCCAATTTGACAACCGCGTTGGCCAGCCTTTCTACCCAGGTTATCGTCACCGCTGACGATTCACCTGATATCGCGCCCATGGGCAATAAGGCACTCAGCTGGACCCAGGTGATCTCGATCCGTATCGCCCCCACCCCGGCTCAACTGTGGGCCGGTCTCAGCCGAGCCCTGCACCGTCACCATGCCGGAGGCCTATCCGAGGACTCTGTGACTCGCGCCACTCTGCGACGCACAGCGGCCCCGCTCGGCGCCACCCTAACGCGTATGCTGGCCGCTTATCACGCCGGTATCCGCGACAATACCTGCCGGCTTTCGATTGAGCAGGCGCGTACTTTGGGCCATGCTCTCCACGTCTACCACGCCGTTCTCTTGGCCCTCTACGACCCGACGACATCCAAGCTTTCCACCGCCGTGGACAAGGCCCAGAAGGCCAGCGATGAGCAGCTGCTGCCCTTGACCACCATCCTGGCACTATCCACCGCCGCCATACACCAGGCCCAGACCAGCGCCATCTCTGCCGCAGGGCCAAAGGCTGAGAGTAGCCGCCACTCATGCCAGGAATTGCTGGCCGTGGCGTATCGGGCAACCGCCCTTCTCTGTGATTTCTACCCGGCACTCGACGCTGTCCTCGCCCAGAACCTCCAGGCCGGGTCCGCTACTCTGACGGCGCGTCTGCTCTTGGCGCACCTCACCGCCTATGCCCAGCTCATCGCCCCTGAGGCGTCCCGCCACACCACTGGTCATGAGGACGAGGAAGATGAGCGGGTGGCGCGGGCCTTTTATGGTAACCTCCTCCCGGCCTTCTTTGCCGCTTTGCCGGCCACGGGACTCTCCGCCTGCATCGACCAGCTCCTCCGTACCCTGGACAACGTGGCCATCGACGCCGGCCGTGACCATACTACCAGTGTAAGACGAACAGACGCCCTTCTGGCCATCCTACAAACCCTGAGCCGTGACGCCCGCGCGCACGTCCTCGACGTGGTGAAGTCCCGGGTTGGTGACATCGTCCCGGTCCTCGTCGGGCTGCTTCAGCGTACCAACCATGCTGTCCTGGTGCACCGGGCTTTGGATACCCTGGCGAGTCTCGTCGATGGACGTGATCTGCCGCTCACGTCCGCCGACATGGTTGCCGTCATGGATGCCCTGTCGAGCGTTTCGTCGTTCGCACACCTCAGGGTTCCAACTGACGAGTCGAAGGCATCCAAGACAGTAGTGGCCGAAATATTCCACCAGCTGGCCCGTGCCGTCACCAACATTCTGCGCCACCATGGTTCCCTACTGGGCCCGTTTTTGCCTACCCTCCTGGCCTGTGTCGGTGACCTGTTTCGCGCGTTTGCGACGCCTAGCCTGGTGGACAGAATCCTCCTGGCCGCCACCACCACCACCACCGATACCAGTCCCACCGCCACCGCGGCGTCCGCCGGCACTGGCACTCCCGCCGACATTGATACGGGTTCCTTGGCAGCGGACGAACTGCTTCGTTTGGAACGGCAAAGGTTTACCTCACACAAACCCCTGTTCACATTTTTTAACGCCTACAGTCCGCTGCCATTGGCTCAAGCTCAAGAGCTGACCCGGCTTATTGAGACCTGTGTCCGTCAGTCGTCCTTCCACCTCCACGCCGACCCTATTGATGCAGCCGGTACGACCGATTCGACATCGACCAGGACGCGCCACCTTCAGGCCATCAATGCCACCGCGGCTCAACCGGCCTCGCATCAGCTCCGTCTGACCCAACGTGGCACCCGTGTCGGCCAAGCCCGTACCGTGCTTAACCGCCACGTACCCCATTTGCTGGCCAGCTACTTTGCGGTACAGACATCTGATGCGCCGATTCTTGACCACCGAATTCGCGAGGCCCTTAAACCGGCTCTCTTTGCCGTCCTGGACGTCCTCGGTGATGATGAGTTGGACCTGCTCGTGTTCTCGCTCAATGACACCGGTAAAACTCTTCTCCAGAATTTGCTCCGAGAACACCGTCATACATACCGGTTCCGCGAGGAGCTGTAACCGAGTGATTATGGCTTTTTTTGCCTTTATGTTTTTTTTCCAGGCTCTTTTCGCCCCCCCCAGTGTCATCAGGCCTACCCATCTTAATTTCAACTTCTCAATAAATGATATATATATATAACTGGATCTAAGCATGCGTGCATAATAAGGGCTGATCAAAGATGGTTACCAGTACCAACTCACCGATGTATGTTCGTGAAAGTTCAGTAACAACATACCGCTATCCATTAATATACCACTGCAAAGGGGCATTGGGAGCTGCCGATACGGTTGGCTTTAAGAAAAGGCTGCCCTCCTCCCATGGAGGAATGAGCCTCTCGGCAGACTCATACATCAGGGGCCTCGAGATAAACATCTTCTAACATGCGTCCTCCCATGCAGAGACCCGGCCGAGCCCCTTTTCCAGGCGGGCGAGACCTTGGCCATAGAGCGAGTCGGACTGTACGGCTTGTCTAGAAGGAGTGATTGGCTTCCGCGGAGCTGGTGTGGCAGCAAGAGAGAGAGGAACCTATAGGTCGAAGATTCCTAGGCTGTGGGTAATGCGAAGCCGAGGTTATCTCCAGGTTGCCGGCTGTAGCAGCGCATTCGAAGGAGGGGGGAAGGCAGGAGGTAGCGCTTCCTGTACAACCCTGGCCCGGCGCCACACTTCGCCCTACGCGCGTTGTATTGACTGGCCAGAGACTCAGCCTCGGCCACTCCGGCTGTATGGTTGGCCATCCGCCCAGCAGGACCCTGTGCCCCCCGTTATTTTTCTCTTCTGGGAGCCTCTCTGCTGCGTGTGATTCGCCGGCTAGTCGACCACTGCAAGGCACCTGCCGTTCCGCCAAGGTCCACGCCCTTAGATTTCTACTTTCTGTAACCCATCCCAGCCGCTCATCACTGCTTCCCACCAAACGTCCCACTTCTCCCTCTCTAACTCACGCCCCGCCTCTTGGTTTTTTTAAAAGGGAAGGTTAGACAAGCAGCCGTTGGCAGTTTTTTTTTTTCATCGACCATTTCGCACCCTCCCTTGCGGGGCGCCAGACTCGTGGGGGGATGCTAGGGCTCACTAGCTTTAGGCCTGACTTCCCCGTCTCCCGGAAGACTAGTTCAAGAATACATTAGGAGTTGGAGGTTCCTGGCGTCTAGTGTTGCTGATTTGTGTGGACAGCCCTCCTGTTGGCTATGCACTCCCATCCATATTGACAAGCCGGTGGGCGGCGGGCATTACCGGGGGATTGCATGTGGCTGCTTCCCGTAGCCTGCGCCTTGTTCTAGCTTATGGCAGGTACCAGGCATCTCATTCCCCCCCCCCGGTTCAGGGCCAGCCTCACTGTCCGCTTTGGGGCCCCACCCGTTCCGCCCTCACTTTCCACCAACGTTTTCCCCCGTCGTCCCACGTTGTATGCGGATGGACAGCCATAGTCATTCAGGTCCCCGCTCCATACAGCTTGGCTTGCTAGCGTCCGCATGTCGCCCCTTCCACCACTCACTCACTACCTCTCTCTCTCCGCATACACGCCATGGCTTCCTGCCCTGTGCTCTGGCAAGGCCGCCAGCGTTCAATCTCTAGAGCCACTTCTCTTTGTTTCTCACCCGCCCACCTTTTTTGAATCTGTTTGTGGTAGCCGCCTAACCCGTCATTCGCCGCGCCGTATCTTAGAGTCGCTCGTATTCGGTCTGTTTACACACCCGCCAATCACCCGCCCCCACCTACCCCCGGTCCTCATGTGCCATACCTTGCCGCCTCGGTGTCCTCTGTCCATGCCGTATACCAGGTAGTCTACGCCCCCTCCTTCGCATCCCGCGCGCTATTTACGCTCTCTTGGTTGTCTGTCGACCTGCGCCTCCTGTGTACGCTACGCAGCGCGGTCACCATCACCGCTCGGAAGCCGAGAGGTCATTTGCCAATACCGAAGTGGCCGCTCAGACCTGTTTTCTGTCGGGTGTGCGTCTCCCCCCCCCGTCTCTCGACCAACAAAGCGGCGCCCACCGGCCCTACTTTTCTCCCCACTGTACTAGAACCCTTTGCCCGCGCAGCCACGGCCTTTTTTACACCCCTTTCCCTCCCTTTCCTTTTCTCCTCCGCCCCTCATTTGCACCACGGCCACTCATTTTTTTCACCTTCGGCCTCTCGCTCGTCGTCCGTCCGGTCTTGTTTTGCCTTCGTTTCGCCCGCTACCTATCCCACCCGCAGGTCTACGTGCACTTACCTCTTGCCAACGCTAGTCCCAGCTGCCCGTCCACATTCTTTCATCGTTTAAGACCTCTCGTCCTCCGTGTAAACCATTTACTTATTGCCATCCCGTCACCCCTCCCTCCAAGTTCTGGCCTTTGTCCGCACTTTACAACCTGTCTGACCGACTTTCACTACCGTTATGGGTAAGTCTGCCCACCCGCCTGCCATCCTTACGGCGCGTCCTCGTCCCGCCGGTCTGCCGTACCCGAGTGCAGCGAGCGTGTCGGGCTCTAGGCTGATCCACAGCCCAGCCATCAACCACCGCTCCTTGCCCTCTACATCTCCGTACCGGGCTCCCGCCCCCTCTTGAGTCGTGTTTGAGAACCCCTCCCTCCCCCTCACGCTCACTCGCTACCCCTCCCGCCCCACCCCGCTCTAACCAACCTCTACCACACCCCACTTCCTACTATTAGGTCACGGTTCCCGTTCCAACGGCTCGCGCCGCGGCCAACGTAACCGCTCAACGTCTTCACGTCAGCGGTACAACCCCGACATCACCCGCTGCGTGTGTGGTCGCAAGCAGGAGGAGGGTCTGTTTATGATTCAGTGCGACGAGTGCCAGGTCTGGCAGCATGGCGAGTGTGTCAACCTGCCCGACAAAAAGTACTGCCCCGAGAGCTACTTTTGCGAGCTCTGTCGCCCTGAAGACCACCCGTACTTGCTCTTAACACCGCCGGCCGACGCGAAACGCACGTCTGCCACCCGCCCAGCTGGTGCCCCATACGCCCCCATAGACAAGGATGATGACCACCGGGTAGGGAATGACCAAGAGGATGCGTACCCCTCAGCCACTGACACCGTTCCTCGGTCGCGTCGACCCAGTCAGTCGAGCCGGCCACGGCCACCACGGTCTCCCAAGACCAACAAGCCCTTGCGGCCCGCTGCCCGCGGCGCACCCCCCAGTCCGCCGCAGTCGGCCACCACTTCCACCTCTACTCAACCCAACGATGTCGCTGTCCCCACCCGCCCTGCCACTCTCGCACTTGACCGCACGAACCAGACGTGGCTGGCTGATGCGAAGGCCACCGGGACCCAGAGCCTGTGCCCGTCCCCGACCCTGCCTACTGACAGCAAGCGTTCCTACGAAAGTGACGACGAGGTGGTGCTGGGTGACGTGGTCGAAAAGAAGCGCCGCCTAGGACGCACCACCTCTGCGCGGACGGCCGGGGCTGCCCAATCTTCTGCCGCCCCCTCGGGTGCCTCCACTCCGCTTCCCCATCCCGCCGATGGCGATTCGGCCAATGAAGATGCCACCAGTGTCATTGCTCCACCTCCAGCCCGGCGGCGTACCAGCACCAAGAAGCCCACGAAAAACGCCCGCAAGTCCGGCACCAAGGCCCGCGGCGGTCGGCGTAACGGGACCAGCGATGGTTCCCAAGTGTCCACACCGACCGACAGTGGCCATGAGGCCGCGGGTACACCCATTGACAAAGAAGACCATCGACCTAGTCCCCTCACCTCGGCGGATCTGCTTCGGGCCGAGCCCTACGTCTGCAAGGTGACCTACCCGTCACCTGGCATGTCCTTGGGCGACATGCGCAAGCGGGCCTGCCTGATGCTGGAATATGTGACCCGGGTGCAGGACGCCCGACTGGACCGGAAATTGACTTCGGCGACTCGGCCAGTAGGTGTCGCTGTCAGCGTTTCCTCACCAGCCGCCGCCCCATTATCTTCTTCCCCAGTTCACTCCCCCGCATCCCAGACCATGACGGAGTCTACTGACGAGGGCACCGCGTCCAGCATCCAGCTCATTGACATGTTGACCCGCGACCTTATACGGTTCCAAGAGATGCTCACCAGCTGAGAGCCGTGCTGCTATCCCCACCGCCTTCTGTTATCTAGGTTCCCACCTCTGTCATTCTCACTCTCCGCATATATTCGTTACATTGACCTTCTGACATACTCGGTTTATTTTCAGGCCGTTACGTCTCTTTTTTCCGCGCCCTAATTTACTCGCTGCGCCTCCGTTCCCAAAACCTTTTGTCCCTCTTTTTCTCTCCCCTCTCCCTCTCTCTCCCTCTCTCCCTCTCTTCCACCCTCTCATTTCTGACATCCACTTTGCTCACCTCGTTACATATCCACTCCTCTCTCGACTTGCTATTATCCGTTTTGCATTCTGCCCGGTACGCTATGAACTTAGTCGACGTAAAGCCTGACCTGGTTTATAGCGCACTTTGAGATATTTTCCATATATTCTGATTCACTCTCGACCATATACATACACTATACTGTTCTTCCTTCAGCCTGCTTCCTCATCACCTATTGTCAATAATCAGTTTAGGTCCATATATTGCATACTGCTCTTGTCGCTGTCAATATAGTCGTATTAATCAACGATTTATATTGATAACCTTGACCGCCATACCAGAAAATATGTTGGTAGGCACCAGGGTATAATTCAATGCCTATATATGAATTGCATCAGCTTTAGATGGAGGAGGGGTACGAGGCCCATTGTGCCGCTCTAGGGAAGCTCGCAACGTGGATTTAACATTCGCGAAATTTCTCGTTACGATCCTGACCAAAGATCGGCGCATATGATGGGAACAGCTAGTGTCGTGCCTCAGTTTAGACAATTAGATGGTATAGTAAACCACTGTGACCCGACCACACTCCCTGCGGCAGTGGCTCACACTCATGGACAAACAAGCGTAACCCAGGATACACACACACATAATTGATATAGGGGGGGGCAGTAGCCAAAGTATCCTCTTGTGGAAAATAACATAGAGTACCTATTAATTCCTGTTAATGGTCTATAGTAGCTAGAGAGCTGAAGGTCCTGGCCCAATACTATTTCCGAGAAGTATAATGTCCTACGCTGGTATTAAAGTCCACAAAATGCCCTTAGTGAATTGGCCATAGCCGGTCGCCACAACTATCAACCCGGCCATTGGCTATCGCGACCAAAGAGGTATCAGCCGACCCGAAATTACACAAAAAAAGCAACAGGGAAAAGTGATATATAAAAGGAAGTAGGCAGCAGCAAGTACAGGGTAATCTACCAGTAGCTAAATAGGAAAGAAAGTGATCTATTAAGGTGGAAGTCCAAGACGATACGAACCATATTATCCATATGCTAATCGACAGTAGCGAGCTTCAAATGTAAGCTTCAATTAAAGTAAAGATAATCTACAATTATGAACTCCTCGGAATTTATGAATCCTCCCGATCGACAAAGTCCGGAAACCCTCCGAAACGTCCTTCGACCCGCTTAGCTTGGATGGTAGAAATATTGCGCTGAAAGGGGGGAGGGGATATGAATATCGACAAAGAGTAAATCCATGCCAACTACTCTGGGTAAATAAATGATTTCCTGTAACATCAAAAGTTAACAAGTATAGGAATAATAGACAGGTACAGAAGCGCCACATTATACAAGCGGCCCCTTGACTTATAGGCGAATCTACTAAGGCCTTTGCCCAACCAGATTGTGTGCCAGATGATTCTAACGGGGTAATTGCCCCTCATGTTTGTATTTTTAACATTGATAATCTAATGTCGGAAGTTCAAAAATATAGGCCCGGTTAGCTCAGCTGGTAGAGCGTGAGGCTTTTAACCTTAATGTCGTGGGTTCGAGCCCCACATCGGGCGATTATTTTTTTCATTCTCAGATGTTGGCTGCAATGCGGCCAGGGCCGATGATCATCAGCACATTGTTAGGGAGTTATCTCTATCGGGATACCGGAAACTTTTGGGACCGGATGCAGATCGAATGGCTTTTGCAAGCTATTGCAGTCAAAATAGGATGCGCGACTTTTTCGTAGGTGAAACGGAAGCAATTACGGTAGATGCCAGTCAGGAAGTGAAATTCACAAGCGGACTTGCCATCATGGGAGACCTCGCTTCCTTCCTCTGTAACGTGTCTACGTGCATTATACCATGTTGCGGAAGATAAGGCGGCGCGAGGTCTACGGCCTGTCGCATGCTGAAAGTGAGCTTGTCCAGTCAGCTCCCCAACCAGGCCAAAGCATACGCTAAGGGAGCTCCACCAGCAGGGAGGCCCCTGGGGCCCGGCACCCGTCGTGACCGGTGATTTCTAACTCCCCAGCGGTTATCTCAGGAGGGCTGGTGCCATTGGAATTTTATGTAAATGTATGTCACCCGGGTTTCCAAGCTCAGACTCCGTGCTGCAGTGATATCTGGATAAGGGGTATAGGGGAGCTGTCGGGGGAGGGGGCGGGGACTGGCGGCCGCTGTGATTGGCCGAGGGCACGGGGCTGTCACGTTCTCTTTTTTTTAGCGAGCCTGCGGCTCACTCCCCAGTGCTGCTGCTCGAGATGATTGTTTCCTTTGCCTGGTCTGTCCAATGCCAATGGTTTTGCTATCGCCCATCATCAGCCGCAATGGAGGCCCGGCCCTCGCGCGCGCTCCGCATCTCCTATTCCGGTTCGTGGGCCTGCTCCCCTGCGAGCGGCCGACTGACGCCCGGGCCGGGGGAGAGGGATTTGTGCGCTGTCGTTGTTGCGGGCGGGCTTGATGGTGCTGTCTTACTTCGTTGGCTTGTGAGAAACCCCATCGCCCACGCACATGGCCTGGCACTAGGTGCCCCCTCCTCCTCTCACCGCCTGGCCTGTACAGCCGCCTGCCCAATCGCTTCTGTCAGAAGCTACGGGCGGTTCGCTTCGTCTCTTTTAAAACCCCCCTGCCCTTGCCTCAACGAAATCCTTCTCCCAAAGCCTATTCCAGTCCCCTCTGTATGCCCTATGCGCCCGACCTTCTTTTGACCAACTTCTGCACCCAGTGGAGCTGTCTTTTCTCGACCCGCACCTGTACTTCTACCGCACCACATTGCTTGGCAGCCTCCACTCATTCCTCGCCATCGCCACGTCTTTGCACCTGGTCATTTGGGCTATTGTTCCGCACGATTCGGCAGCGCCCCTCCCAATTAGATCCCTCCTCCTCGTCGCCTGAGTCTACCGCAACGTTTGCCCTCCTCTCTTGCGTATACATTGGCTGGACTGCAGCCGATTACGCCGCGCCTTGTTGCTGCTCCCCCTGTCTACAGTCGATTGCCCCGTCCTGCACCTTCTCCGTGGACGTTGCCAGCTAGCTTGACTGCCCCGCCGTGTTTGCCGTGCGTTTGACTCAATCCGCATACGCCGCACTTTCCCAGTCGTGGGTAATTTTCGCCTTCCGACGCTTGGCTTTGGCTTTCGATGGTGTGTGCTGTGACGAGCTGCCTCCCCTCCCTCTTCTACCTTGACGGCAGCCATTTTTACTTGTCACACTACCTCACAACCCTCCTGTTCTGTATAGCCTTCGCTCATTAGTCTCTAGCTCCCTTACCCTCCCGCACGTCTGCCACAACCTCCTAACTGAACCTTCACTGACTGTCATTGCCGCGGTTGGCCCTTCTCCCTTCGAGATTCGATTGCGCTAAAAAGTGTTTTTCTCCCTTGAACGTTCAAGTGCCACACACCCAGCAACCCGTCCTGATAAAGTACCCGTCGACCTCCACGCTACCTGTAAACGGCAGCCCACGCCTGTCTTGCCACACGGTCCCTTGCGCTACACCGTAGGTCGCCACCGCTTTACCCCGCCCCCCCCACCTCGCACCCTTATTCCTTTACTCCTTTCTCCCTAGAAAGTGGTAGCGGTGTGACACGTGAACCTGACCTTATAACTGGCCATGGTGCTCAAGGATACTGCCCCACCCCTACTATCTACTTCAGCCCCTTCCTTCGCCTTCCATAGCACCGCTATGAACCTCTCGCCTACCTCTACGGCCGACCGGGCAAAATGCGCCAGTCCCCCGCCCAACCGTCGTTCGCCCATTCACATGTTTACCGCCGAAGGGGGCGACGTCCCAGTTCCCGGTGCAAGCACCACCAACGCCGGAACCGCGCACCCGTCCTCCTCAAGTGGCCGGATATCGGTAGAGCAGCTGTGCCACGCCACTCCGGCGCCGTCTTCCGGTGGCGACGAGGGGCGTCATCTCGCTGCTGCCGACCGCCCATACGACCACCATCGTAACCACCGTACCGGGCCCACCGGTTCCCCCGTACAGGAGCCTGTCGACGATGACGTCCACCTGGCCGCCCAAGCCTTGGGCCAACTGGGTGCAATGTCACCTATTGCCGGGAATTCCATCGACTTTATGAGTCGCGTGACGAGCTATCCGCTAGTAAATACCGCTCTGCGTATGTATCAGAGTTCTAAGGCCAGCTCTCGCGTTATGAAGGTAAGTTAAAGCTTCCTAGATGCATCTTTATCCATTTCACTTGTTGGGTAACCACAAGCCAGGAATGGCTGGATGGCGTCGGTCGCTGTTACATTACTTCACCTGACCGGCCCCTACCTAACGCGATATATTGCGGAGGTTGGGGGATGGTTGTACAGGAACGCTTTGATTCAGGAGTTTCAGCTTTCTAGGTCCTCGCTTCGTGCCCCCAATCTTACCTGATGGAGGCGAGGGTTGTGATACCATCATAACCCAAGCCGGTCTACTGTGGCGGCGAGAATGCCTCAGCCGGTTCTGGCCTGGGCCGGTGCGTGGACCTAGTATGCTCTCCTGCCTCTCGTTCCTTACTTGGTCATTACATAGGCCTAGCCTGGATTGTACTCGGTAGTAATGCCTCCCCCCAGTCCCCCTGTCATTTCGATAACACTACTCTTTCCCATAGTGCTTGTTTAGGGCCTTCACATGGTCATAGAGGCTAGTGACTAACCGTCAGCCCTCTCCCTCATTACCTTCCCAACTCCTTCTCCTTTGTATAGTATGGCGCGGAGACAATGGAGAGCTCCGTCAAGACCCTGTGTCGCCCAGTCCTCAACCGCCTCGAGACTAATTTGGTAGGTCTCGATGACTTTGCGTGTAAGCAACTGGATAAGGTAAGGCCAGGTCTCTTTTTCCTCCAATTACTCGCTTCCCCCTCCCTCCCTAATTGTTATGGACCCGACAGGCAATTGCGTTCTACCGAGTCTCTGTGGTCGGCCTGCGATTTCGTTTGTACACCTTACTAATGGGCCACCACGCCCCTTTGACCACGCTATTTACCTCCACCACAGATTGAACGCCACTGCAAATTGAGCGAGGGGGCTCCCGCCTGGGCAGTTAGCTCGGCCGTGGCCCCCGCCGTGGACTGTCGCTTACGCAAACGAACCCAGCAGCGCCGCGTCCTAGAGGAATACGATACGGGGGTACCAGCGCCCCCGACTACGACGGAAGCGTTGGTGGCTACGATCCCGGCCGCCACCACCACCGCGGAGACTAGTGCTGCCGACGCCAGTGCGCGGACATGGTGGAAGCAAGTCCTGGTCGGAGCCGGTACCGGTGCCGTGGTTTTCAGCGAGGAGAGCATGCGCCGTATCAAGTACTGCCTGGACTGGCTACAGTACGCAGCCGGTCACATCCAGAGTCAGATCACAACCCTGCGCGAGGTCATCCAGTCCCTGCAGGAGACAGTACTGGGCGGGGGTGACGGCTACGGCCAGCCTGGGGAATCGGCTGAGGCGGGTGTCGTCGGACGGCGTACGATTCACCCGATTGTGGCTCGTCTGGCCAAGACCAAGCGCGAGGTTGTGCAGATCATGAAAAAAGTCATCTCTATCATAAGCCAGTACGCTGGATCGGCCCTACCGGCGGAGGCCCGCCGCCACGTGCGTAATCTCATCATGGGGCTCCCCAGCCGCTGGGCCGCCATCGATCCGCGGTCCTCGGCTCCGGGGTCGCGGTCTGGTACCGCATCCCCAGCCGCTCTGTCGTCCCCATTGCTCTCGCCAGCGGCCGTCCAGGCGCGCGCCAACCCGTTGGTGCATTCTGAAGCCAATGCCCGTAAAGTGCTTAATTTTGCCACTGAGTCGCAACTCATGCTCGAAAACGTCTCGGGCGTGTTCCAGGAGATTATGGGCGGGGCCGAAGGCTGGCGCCGAACCTTCCGGGGCCTTGGTTTCAATGTAAACACCTCCGTGGCCGCTGACGGCGATATCATGATGGCGGGTCTCGAGGGACATGGTGGCGTCGATGCTCGCTCCACATCGTCGACACCGGTCCCTTCCGGCCTGTACCCAACTACCCCTACCACTTTGTCGGCCGCCTACACGTCGTCCGTGCCCTCCCCAAACTTAACCCTTGCCAGCATCGCCGAGGACCGGGCCTCCGGGGAGAGCAGCCCCAAGCGGAACCGTGTTGCGGGCTGGACCGGCGAACCTATTGCCGGCCAGTCGGCCTGGTCCGACCCTATGACCACCACCGACCTACGGCACACGTACGCGCCAACCAGCACCACGGGCGATATGAGCACGGACACGTGAGAGAGGAGTGGTTACGGCCGTGGTCGCATTCTTCCTTCCCACTTCCGAAAGAAGTGCCTTGTACTCTCGTCCACCAAATGCTTTGGCTTATACTACGAAATAACGGTTCCTGTGGCCACCACCCTTCCCGTTCCTCCGTTTACCTTGGTTTTCCGACTGGTCCGACCCACTCTCATGTTATTTTCTTTTTAGCTAGTGGCTGCCATTAACCGTTTTCGGGTTGCTTTTTTTTAATTAGTGTATCCCGTACGAAACCACCTCCTCTGTACATCACATCATCATTGTTCTCCCCACCCTCCTTAGGCTGCCGACCAGTGTAAACACGCCACAACATTGACACTGCGTATAGTATCGGTACCCTTAGTATCGTTTTGACCCTCCGCTGTCTCCCATTGTTTTATATCCATTACCCTCCATGCGACCGGTCCCTCTCCCCGGTTGGTTTTCTGGGGTCCACCACTCCAGTTCCTTCTACCCCCCCCTTCCTACCAGTAGTAATACAAAATACGTTATTGAAATTTACCAATTGGCTGGTGACGGCTAAGCTGACATAGAAATCATGAACTTTCCGGATCATTTGCCATCCAACGCACCCAGTGAAGTTTAGGTGAGAGTTTTTTCCGGGGCATAGTAGGTCGTTACTTGATCTGGGACTCCTTGGTGTTATCCAGTTGACGGCATCTCTTGACGTCGCGAAAGCGAATACCTATCCTTGGAAACCGACTATGCCAATCCCTAGTTAAGTGCGAGGGGCTCTAACGAAGGGGATGTATCGTTATTAGGCCACCCGGAATTACTCTGGCTTCAAGCATAGCTGAACGGATATTGTTAAAAGGTCTCCCCTGCGCGGGTGAAGGGTATCGTGTATTTAATCTGGTTAGCGAGTCAAGACAAAGTACCTCTTGGGGAGAAGCAGGTAGCGGCCGTTTGCTAGCTACTACAGGTGCCCTGCAGGGTGATCGACCCTCATTCTTCATATAGCCTCACTTCCTCGTTACTTCGATTATCCTGTCAACAGCGAAACGCATCTAGCGAGGTTTTTAGCTTAACAGAGCTAGAAATGAAGCGGATATAACCGGCATCCCTACTTTGCTTCGCCGATTAGTTGCAGCCCTAACTACTTATCGACTAGATGGTCGTGTACATTCTAATAGCAAGGCGATATTCTACGCCATTCCAAAGCCACGTGGTATAGGTTTTTTTTTAAGATAAAGCCACGAGAGGAGCCAATCACGCAGGTAAGTGTCAAGTGGAGAATGACAGCGGAGTAGGTATGTAAAGGGGGTTTGTGGTTGCGTCAAGGAAACTTCAGGAGGTAGAGTAAGCATGTGATACACCGCCTATCCGGGGAAAGCAGATCCATGGGAGACGCCAATGGGATGGGAACTGTGGTAGGCGATCCATCTATTCCTGGCTCGTCTAACCCGACCTACGTTGCCGACGTGGGAGACGCTAAGGCGCAGGGCAAAGATATCAGCCCAGGGGGCTTTAACATTTCCGTTTGACATAGTCCCGCAAGGCATGGTAAGAACGGCATCCGTTTAGTCCAAGTACATCTACCTCCTTTTGGGCAACCCAATCCCTTACTTGGTTTCATCCCCTACTTTGACGTTGGCCTACCTTACCATGGCTATTTATTTATTTTACCATGTGGCCTTTAAAGGAATATGGTGAGTGAGTGTCAAATATTTGGTGGTTGACACCGCCTTCGTTGCCATTTTGTGATTACTTTGTCATTGGATTAGACAAAAGTCGAAAAGAATAGGCAGATGTTTATTTATCCACGCTCCTCTTTGCTGACGAGTAATCCGCCACCATAGGGTCCGGGGTCAGCAGAGAAGAATGGGTGCTGCGGACTGGACCAGGAAGGTAAGGGGGTTGATCATGGCACAGATATGATATGTATATGTATATATATATTGTAAACTTCTTCATGAAGGGTAAAGTATGACCTAACAAATAGGACGCTAGAGGCACTTTAGATTTGCCCTTCCCTCTTAGTGATGATGCTATCCCCATTTTCATCATTTCTCCCATATTTAACCTGGATGCTCATGATCGTAATACGCACATTGGTCATTCCGCTTCCCGGCCCCTTCTTTTTGTGGTACACCGGCTGCTACGAGTGGTACCTGACCAACCTGTCATCGAGGACGGGGGAAGGGGTGAGCGGATAGGTGCCAACGGCCTGATCCGCAATAACCCTAGCAGGATCCAACGAACATTAGGCCGAGTACTAGGATAATCCGGGGGGGAACCCATGACCGTTACATGTGGGCACGTAAGCACGTAAGCGAGGAGAAAATGGGACGTCACAAGAGAAGAAAACTCGTTGGGTTGGTGCAGGCGAGAGGAGAGCTGAGCGGGCATAGGGATAAGATGGCGAATCCGAGATCTACCAGGGGTCCCACCTCTCCACTACTCACCATCTTATCTCCCAGTTCCTCTGTTTGATTCTCGCAATCCACTCCAGACTGACCAAGAGGGGGCAGCGGCAGAAAATCTTACCATATTAGTAAGTAGAAATTCGCCATGTAGGTCCATGTTTCCCTGATAGATACCGGACTGGGCAAAGGGTGGGGTGGGGTGATGTATGTGTGCGTGGCTCTGCTGGATATGGCTGACACTTAGCCATACACCTATATAAAGATACGCTGGCATTGGGTAAAACGGAATACAGGATTGATACTCGCTCAACCGACCACGATCATCCGCCATGAACTTTTCTGTAAAGTGCGACTGGTGTGATGCTGATCCTGGTCAAGCATGGTCCTTCCAACAGCTGTGGACGACTCAATTTCCCATATAGAATGCAGCCGCTTCTTATTAGTAAGTTAAAGCTTCTTTGAGCAACATGTGCCGTGCTGCCCAAAATCTAAAAATACCATGATAAACAGCACACAGCCGATAACCGACAGCTCAGGATAGGCTGAAGTCTGGTGGTGCCCTGAATTTAACAGACGATGAGGGGGGGGGGAGCTATTGGAATATAGCAAAGGTCAGACGTTCTCTGTTGGGGCGATCCTTTTTCAAGCGCATTAGAATTCACCCTACTCTCCCCTCTCCCACCGTTGTCTCAAGCCTATTCATCGTGGGCTGCTAATATTTTATCATTCATTCTGATGACCGAGCGATGCTTTACAGCGAAAAAACAATCTTGGCTAGACCGTTTGCCGACATGTTAGCCAAGAAAACTCCATGTAACTTGGGCTTCTGTATTCTAAGGGGCGCAGTAAACTGTGCTGTCGCGTCAACGGGTACTCAGCTCCTACCGGTGCAGCGTACACAATCATAACAATGAAATTGTTCGGGGGACTCGTATTGTCTTAACGTGGCAGAAGAGTGTCATTGCAGAATACAGTCTCCGATGAAATCCCCCCCCCACCATGTCTGAGTATTGACGGGGCGCCATTGAAAATAGTACCAAAAATACTGCCAATTGACCCCGTTCAGTGCGACCAAAGAGGTGGGGCTAGGTAAGGCAAAAAAGGGATGGACTGGTGCCTTCCCTTCTACCGCTCCAGGCTAACGTCCTTGTCAACTATCCATTGGCCCAGTAATTCTGGCAGTGGAGATTCGGAGGTTAATAGAAGGGGGGAGTGGTGGATTAAGGCCTCGATGTGCAGACCTATTGTCAAATACGATACCCAAGGGAAGTTACCAATCCCGATAGGGCCTTGAAAACTTAAAGGGGCCATTTATTCCGTATCAACCTCTCTAAAAAGGACGATCATTCTTTGGCCATGTGTGGTTCGACAGCCGCAGCCACGGATTCACCGATCTTTTCTCGCCGTATCCAGTAATTGGCCGTCAAGCAGGTAGGTATTATCGGCTAACCCACCACCATTTTCGACACCCTGCAGGTGAACTAGTGGTTTGAGCCGGTGGGCCTCTAGACGTGTGTGCCTCATTACCGGAAAACAGGTGCGCTATGGTGTGGCTAAGTATGGAGGTAGGACCGTGGCCTTGCCTAGTGCCAGGACACCTTGAAATATATCCACAGTCCGGCTGAATCCTGCGTAGATAAATAGACAGCTCAACACCGCCACTTCCAGATCCTTCCTCTATATAGCTACTTCCACGAGCATACCAATTGTTTGACTACTAAGCCACCGAACTGAACTATCTACTCAAACTCCTTCTCTAATTTCCTCACGATGGTTTCCCTCCGCCTCGCCTTCGTCGTCTCCGCTTTGGCCACCGCCCTCATGGTCTCCGCTCTGCCCACCGACGACCGTGTCCCGGCCCTCGCCAAGCGTGCGGTTCCCCCCCAGGCTGCCGCTGCTCTCTCTGTTCCTGCTACAGGTACTGGTCTCGGCGGTGGTAGTAGCGGCACTGGTGGCGGCATCGGTATGCGCTGGGGTGGCCGGTGGTAAACCATACCTGCTGAATCTGGATCTCTATTACGTGTGTTGCAGCCATTTTGATTCCGGATTCCATTTGATCGTACTGCCTGTAATCTACCAGTGGCAGCTCTCAGATGCTTCGTAGTAGTTTTAGATTACCAACGACTCTACATTATCCGGGCCATTATATTGGTACAGCTGGTCCACTGCCCTTGCATGCTGGCAACTTATTAAATGAATAAGCGCACGATGCTCATATACGACCAATAATACTTAATAAATCGTCCTTAATAATCTCCATACCCTATTTCGACTGACGAAAACGCACATCTTCATTTTTTCAACAGCAATGAAACATGGGCGCAGTGATCCACCAAAGCTAAAGCTGTCTTTCGGTACCACATGTGTCAGAAGTATATTTTTATATCATTCTACGTCTGTATGGTAGGTATGGACCGCGGTAGTCGTTAAGACAATTAAAAATGAGTAGTTAACAGTAGATTTAATAGAATGACCCTTCCGGGTCTTGCATAGCCGAACTGGATCATGAAGATGGTGTACGTGCGGCGTCTCGATTAGGTGATGGTCGAGCCTGGTTGAGGTTGTGCGGGGGGTTTGTGTGGGATCTAATACGCAACATGACTTTGCAAGTAGATACCGAATCAATAGAAAAATTCGGCTACTTTCTCTGTTAGTAGATAATACGGGGTAGTCAGCCGACTTACGCTTAGAGAAGGGGAGATAAACAGCAGCTGGAAGCATTCCAGTTAAGCGGACCTTGCCATCGATATCGATCTGGAGTGTAAGTGGTGACTGGTGGTTCCCTTGGCCATAGCATTTTGGCAGCCATAGTCTGAGTGAAGATTTCAATGTATTATCTGGCTTTTAGGACAAGGTCAATAGCAGTGTATTCGCAGAGCCAGAGTGAGAGACGTGTAAACTTATCACACGCATGGCCTCAAGTGAATAATTTCTAAGAGGCTGAGCAATCAGGTAATTGATTCTTTCGAGAATAATACAGTGGTCAGTTCGATATAATAATGAAGTGCGGGGTACCCTAACCATTTAAATACCACTTGCTCTATTAATAGGAGTTTATGCATACCAACTGTCGACAGTTTAGACGGCTTACCAAGTTATTTGGAACTCTCTATCGAAAGAGGCCCTAGAGTTATTGGACTGGGGCCAAGCAGGCTTCCGTTAACAGACCATCCATGGCAACTTCCAGTGTACCAGTTTTGATACCTTGGTGATGCTGTTTGGTAACCTGTACTGACGGAAAGTTGTAAGGTACCGGGTCGGAACCATAATGAGGATTCGAAGTAGTTTGATTCTCTCCTCATCAACGTACCCTCAAGTGGCTGTAACCTGATGCCTGGATAAAATCCTCTAATGTAGCGACAGGCAATGACAGTTAAGCCCTTCATATGCCGTCTCCCAGGCTTACAGAATGGGCCTCATTTCACACTCGATGTAGAAGTTGGCAGAGGCTTTGACATCAGGGGGCTTGACGCTCAAGTTAAGCTTACCGTGTCTGATATATATATATATATGTGTGTTTCGCCGCCGGTGGCATGGGTCCTTTGCAGAATGTCTGTTCCGCCCATTCGGAGGTCGACGGACCTTTAGCGGAAGCTGGACAGCTCGTAGGAACCGCGTCGGAGGCTTGAGGTTGCGAGACGGCTGTAGGGGAA
>JANBPT010000724.1:0-24853 GCA_027575765.1 Tieghemiomyces parasiticus
TCAATCCTGGGCTCAAAATATACCCTCCTCCCCTAGTATATACCTTTAGGTGGGTATAGCCCGCCTCAGAAAACGGGTTAGCCGTGGGCGCTCAGCACAAGGAGGGAATGGATTCGTATAAACGGTGCTTTGGTACCGAGCACGATGGCGGTGAAGCAGGAGGAAGGAGGGGAGAGAGGGGCGACATCATTTAAGATGAAGTGTATGTCTCATTGTCAGAGGCTTTAACTAGCGCCATATTACCTGCTAAATGACCTCTCCCATGCCCGACCTTCGGTGCTTCGGTTCACAATCAGCTCCTTCGATGGGAGGTGTCGCGAGATACGCACCTCAGCTGCTCGGTGGACTTGCCGCACGAATGGACGCACGGCTAGTACATTTTGGCGAAAGGGTGCGGACTTCCACGGCGTGGCCCACCGTCCCCTTCCCTTGCTTAACTATCACCACAATCGCTGTTTGTTCAAGCCCCTTGTTTAAGGCTAGGCAAGAGATGAGGTTGAGCCGGTCAGATCTGCAGCAATACTTAAAAGAGTGGACGGCGTGTCGGTAGTGTCCACACAGCACATTACTTTCCTATCCACCTTACCTTTGCCCACCCTCATATCTCGGCTTCCCCAGTGTATAGTCCACCTCTGCATTACGCATCCCATATCGCACAGCGTCGCATAACTGCACATTTGCCTTTCTACCATTCAAGCCCTGCGCCGCCACCTGCCATCGTACCCTTTCTGCAAAGTGCCCCCCTCCCCTCCATCTCTCCCTTCCATTCAACCATGCAGTTCACACTGACCTCCATCCTCATCGGCATCATGCTCCTGCTGCAGCTAGCTGTCGGCCTGGCCTTGCCCACCCTCTCGACCCCACCCGCCGGGTCAGTTGCAGGGCTTCCAAGCATCCCAACCAATGCCGTGGCGTCTACCGGTGCGTTCCTAGATCTAAAGCCGTCCGAATCCACGCCCACAATTGTGCACCTGAACCGTCGGATTCTACCGCTACTCGCCGGTGCGGCCATAAGAAGCGGCGCCGGCAAGGTTATCGGGGCTATCGGGAGGAAACTGTTTGGCAAGAAGTAGAGGGTAAGATGTCCAGCAAGTTGTCGTGACAGTGTCAATGGAGCCTGGGCGAGGAGCGTTGCCGGCATTCTGACCTGCACAATATGCATAGCCAAGGCCCCCCCCTCCACGTTGGCTTCTCTAGGCCCTTGACCTACCTATACTGTACCCATCACTAAACTTTGAGCCCTAGCTTTAGCTCCCAGTGCTAGAATTATAGGTGCGGGGTTACCATCTGTCGGTATATATTGTACTCATCCACCCCAAGCTAGCAGACTGCTGTATTCAGCATAGCCGAAACTTGGTACGGTAGACATTGACCGAATCGTATGCCAGCCTCGCTACCGTCATTGCACCTGCTGGCAGTTCATGCTGCCTGTGGGTTGTACAGTTTGTGTGGTACCGATAGAGTGGAGCAGAGGGTCCATATGTAGCTGATTTGGAGGGGTGGGGATTCAATAGGGTCCGTAGCGAAAATCGGTCGCGTGCGTTGGTCGACGCACTAACCACGGCCCCCGGGCGCCAAGGGGCGGTGGTGTTTTCAGCGTGCCATAGTTGAAACACATTTGCTATCGAATCGCTAGGCTGAGCGATGTTGGTCATTGGGTGCCTGGAAATTTATAGAGACAGGCCTCATCACGTACGTAGGAGACGCGTCCAGGAAGTATGTATATATAAACATAGATATATACTTGACAAATGATCTCGGCCAAGTTCTGGAGGAATTCGGGTATTCGGCATCCACGACGGTAATGCTGGTCGTCGGGAAGGCTGTGAAAGAGGGCGCCATGGCCTTTGGTATCGCACGACCCCCTACTCTTTCGCAGAATGAAGCTTGGGGCGTTTGGACGTGCATGATCATCCTAGGGCGGCAGCCCGTAGGGCACTGGAGGCCATTCCTACAGCAGACCCCCCCTCCCCCGCATGTTATCCCCCGCCAAGCCCTTTGGCGTTTTCCGATAGATGGCTTACCTGAGAGACTGCACCTGCGTGAGATGCGTCGGTGGAAATAGCGGGCTGGCCTCTTGTAGAGGCCAATGACGCGTGGGGAGCCAACAGGCATCGTTAGTGTCAGGCCGGCACGAGTGCCCATGGGAGGGAGGAGGGAGTTAAATATGCACATAGCAAGCGTAGCCTCCCACGTTGTGCCCGATAACCGTAGGTTCGGTGGGAGATTAATATTCCGGTACCAGATGTGGTAACGAGTTTACGGTCCAAGCGGTGTCCCTAGGAATGCCCCGCTTTTCCCATTGCGTTTGTGCCCGGCCTCCCGCCGGAGTTAACAAGTGCCTTTGCGATCCACAGAACCGGCATTTCAGACCCCCAGCCACTTCAACTGCGTTCTCGGCTGACAGTGGCCGAACCTTTGCCTAAAGGTCGATTTTAATGGCAGGTCTAGTTACGGAGTAGTAAGCGATAGCAATGGAGCCAAAGGAGAATAAAGAAAGGAGCAAGGAAAAGCGGCGGGGAAGGGCATACTGGTACAAACGGAGAGGATCGGGGGATATGATGTACATTACAAACGACGGCGAGGGGGTAGGGTTGAAAGGCGGACACCTAGTGGTGGGCCGGGGCGTTGGCGTTGCCCTCCGCTACGTGCTTGACAAGGCTCTGGACGGCCTGGATACTACCAATGACCAGCCCGACCACGCCGAGGATGAGCATGACGATGCCGAGGACCCGTTCCCAGGGCCGCAGCACGCGGATACCGTACATCTTGACATAGCATACCAGCGGGAAGATGAAGAAGACCATGCAGGTCGATAGAGCCCCCACCAGACTCAACACGTCCGCGAAGTACGGGATGGCGATGGAGATACCGTAGAGCCCGGCCACCACCACGGTGCGGAAGGCGAACCGGATGCCAAACTCCCTGACCCGGCCCAGCCGCTCTACCGTGACCTGGTAGTTCTTCTCCACCTCCAGGGCGAACGTGGTTAGCATGATGGGGGCGGCCAAGATCACGTGCAGGCTGATGAGGATGAGGGCGATAACCTTGGGCGGACCCAGCGGCAGGTTGGAGAGGATGGGAGACTCGGTGTACTGGCCGTAGACGACGTACCCGCAGATGGACATGAGGAGGTACAGCACCGTGATGCTGATCATGCTGACGGTGAGCACCTTGGTCCAGTCCTGCGGCCGCTTCATGGCGGCCTCGACGTGCGGGTAGACCACGGTCCCGGCAAAGGCGAAACTGATGGAGGCGATGGAGGAAGGCAGGGTGGTGATGTGGAGGGCCGAGTAGGTGATGTCGAGGTTGGCGTGGATGGAACTCATCTCGACGAAGCCGACCACGACGGCGATACCGACCACCACGACGGTAGCGATGAAGCCAAAGAGCGCCAGGACGGCCACCTCCCGCATGGACTTCATGACCACGAACGGCGCCCACATGACAATGGCAACTAGGAGTTTGACCACCTTGGAAGAGATATTAACGTTGGCATCGACAAACAGACCGTGGATGTTGTCACCGGCCAGAATAATGTAGATGCATACCGTACCTAGGATATACAAGTAGTGGAAAAAGTAGGTGACATAGAGGCCGACCCTGCCGAAGGCCGCCTGTCCAATTTCCGGGTAGCTACCGAGACGTCGATCCGGATAGTAGTATAAACACCGGATGAGGATGGTGCCGGAGTAGACGCCGATGAATCCGGCAAGGAAAATGATGATGAGCCCGACCCAGCCGCTCTGTTCGAGAGCGTAGGGTAGCTGGAGGACACCCGTACCGGCGACGACACACACAATGTTCATGAAGGCGCCCCAGTTGGACCCCCGACGGTGCTCGTTTTCTAGGTCGTAGTGAGGGGTTGTGAGCACCCCGACCTCGGGCTTCTCGCGCGAGTGGACTGACATGTCGTCCGCAGCCACCGAGTAGCTTGGGGACTGCTTGTCGTGGGTGATTCGTGAGTTGTTCATCGTGACTGATGGATTGAAAAGGAGAGTTTGTATGTGTTTGCGGGCGAGGGAGCCAATCAGGCAAGGTATGGCCAGGGAAGTGAATGCGGCGACGGTATTGGCCTCTCGTGTGCACACACTTAATGGTGGGACTAAATTGACTCGATGTGTGGCCGATCGGGTATTTTGGGTGGGTGCTGGATCAACGGGGATCGGCACAGGGCCCGACTGTAAGAATAGGCGAGGAATTAACTGTAGCCTTTAGGAGGAAGGGGGGAGTATTGTTGAGCCGAATTCAGGTTACGAGCAGACGAACTTCGTTCGGGAGGGGCGGTCAGGATACGCTATATATATTCATCTGTAACGTGGAGGGATGCGCAGGGCCTGAGGGGGGATTGAGATGAGGTTGAAGACAGCGGCAGGGCGAGGCGGGGGGGGTGTCAGCGAGGTTAGTACCAGAGTGAATAGGTCACCCGAACGGATAAGGGATGGCAAGGGGCGTCAGAGAACCGAAGAGTTGGTGTTAGAAGCGGGGAGCAGGCCGGAGAGGTGAGGGGCACACTGGTAAGTCAAGCCTCGGTGAGAAAAGGTAGTAACGGCCGGATGGCCAAGGATCAGCCGGGCCGCCTCTTTTTGCGCTTAGGCGAGCCGTATGGTACCGGATCCTCTAAGGTGCACATATGGCCGCTAACGATGAAGGGTAGGTATGAAAATTAGAAGCGTCAGGTATAGAATACCTCTTTTTTTTTTCGGAAGACCCATGACGCATCCTCGGGCAGTACGTAGGTTGTAGTGACCGATAAACAGCAAACGGAGGGGACCATGCGGCGTAGAGTAACCTCTATCTTGCACACGATTCCCCTTACATTGCCCCTCCTAGAATATAACTCTAAAAAAACATGGTGAATTAAAACGGATAAACGATAGTCATGAAAGTAGACACACACGCACGAGACGCAGATGACGAAGTTGGCGAGACCTTTAGCCGCAATGGAATCGGGGAGGGACACACATCCGCGCACCCGCTGAGTACCGGGTGCGTCGGGATATTGCGTCTGAGCCGATGCACAGTGCGGTAGTCGCTGCAAGTTGGCAATGGTAGATAACCCTCGTCTGACCAGAGAGGCGAATGGAATCAGACCATGATGGAATCCCTGGACCGTTAAAAAGTGACATGAGATATTACCTGGCCAACCCCGTGACTAATGCGCCACCTTTTCACGGCCTTTGGACCTCACTACCGCGAGCAAACGAATTTACTCTCGATCGCACATGCCCGGGGGAGGGGCACGTCTGGCAACTGGGCCAGCTCGGCCCTGCTGTGTGATGCAAACCCAAGTGGCGCTGGCCGGATCCCAAAGCAGCTTCAAGCGGCGGCACGCAGGTGTATCCGGTAAGCCACCACGAGAGGGGAGGGAGACTGCTAGGATCCCAGTGAATGGGAAGGGTTTGCACCTGACGGTTGGTCGCCCATCCTGATCACCCCAATCCCCACTACTCCGTATGAAAACAAGGGGTGCACATGGTCTTCAAAAAAAAAAAACAGTATCATCGTACATGGTATCGACCGAGTGGAGGACAACCGGTAGCGAGAGTATGAGAAATCAAAATAAAGCAAGACAGGGCGAGAAGGAGAGAAATGTCAAAATTAAATCTGATCTAGCACTAAGGCCAAACTCAATGCAGTCATTGCGAATGAATAGCTACAAAGTGTGGGTGGGAGAGAGGGACGGCGGAGAATGAACGAGGCAATAGGACACTAGGGGACCCCGCCAGTTCACCAAGGTGAATAGGAAAGAACAATCGCGAGGGCAGTGGGTTTCATAGGCAAGGAGACAACCCCTAAAGAGCGGGTCCTAATAAGTCACGCCGTGCTGAAGGGGCGCTAGACGCATCATTGAGGCGTATTGCTCGGAAGGATCGGTCCGTAAATAGATAACCATAAATCCAATCAAGAAGAGTACGTGCGGCGGCGCCACACAACAGAAGCATCCGAAAATCCCCGAACCTGATTCCAGAAAAAATAACACCTAGACTGCTCTCAGGTTAGTACTTACTGTATAGGGGGAGGGGAGCTCGGAGCGACGCGGGGTAGTTGACCAGACAGGGCCTAGAGGGCTACTCAGGCAGACTATGGGATAATAACTGTCGTGTAAGGGGTGGCACTAGCAGATGGGTTGGGCGAGAGAGACACGGAGGAGGGAGGGACACGCCAAGGGTACCAAAAAGTAAGTGGCGAGGGTGTAGGGGGGGAGATGAAGGAGGGGGAGGGGGTGTAGATTAGCAAAGGCTGGGTGTCAGTTGCTTGAAAGAAAACGAGCACGTCGTAGCCGATGGGTCTCGGCTCAGGGTGGGACGAGGGAAAGGGGCTGGCAGGTAACCGCCATGCGTGTCAAAGTATTTACTTTGCTCCCCTGCTGCCGCACGTCGGCCGAGATCTGTGGGTGAAAGTAAAATGAAGCCGGGGTTGGATATCACCAATACGGTGCACCGAACTTACCAATGGTGGGAGGGCGACAGCGTGCAGGGCGGGGGGTGGCTCTGTGCGCAATGCGATTTATCGAGCTATTGGAATGGGCGGGGATATGAAAATACTGATGAACCAACAACACAGGCGGCCATTGAATTATATATACGCTGAGATCATGGGCTAAGCCAGGGCTGTAGGAAGTGCCAATACACTCCCGCCCATCAATACGGGTAGTGTCCCTTGAGAGAGGAGAGAGTGGGGGTGAGTGGAGGATGCGACGCCTCGCGACGGTGGCGGCTGTACATGACGAGGGTGCCAAACATGAATTCTGGAGGAGGGCAATGTGTCTATAAGCCCGCTCGACGCGAAGAGGCTGTAGGTGGTGTGAAAACTGTGAGCGGGCCGGGCGATATCCACCAAAAATGAACTCCCCATCACCAATGAGGCAACTGTAGTATACAGACCCACATTGTAAAAGAAGGGTAAACGTAACGAACGGTGGCAACCATGCGAAATCAAGTGGTACAGAGCCGTCTGGGACCACCGTCTTGTGACTCGTAGCGACTACAGTAGCACCGCATGGGCGGGCTGATGCTATGAGGGCCGAGGCAGGAGAGGATGAGCCACAATGACTGTGGCGCGCGGAGGTGGCGGTGGGGAAGGAGGTATCAGCGGGGAAGTGTGACGGTTTCATAGTGTAGGAGGAAAGGGAAGGGGGGCAGCAGCCAGGTTATCTGCGAATTCTAATACGCTGGCCAGCTGATCATCTCCGAAGGAGCTTACAGGACACAGGATGGCAGCCCATAGGCGGAGGAGAGACACCGATGGTTCGATAAGCTAGAAACAGGGCGAAATGGGGGAGGGAGAGCAAAAAATAATAATATCATTAGGCCCCTCTCGCACCCCAGCCACACATCGAATTTGGCCCGTCTACTACGTTGAAAAACACCAGCGGGCGGCCACTCCACCGACCGTACAGATTTGAAGAGTATCGGCATGCGTCGCTAGCTACAGAGAAAGAGACTTGCAGCTCTGCACCTTAGCACCCGTACATATTGGGGTAGATGCCGAGTGTCCGAGGCGCCGTGTATTCAATACGCCCGATAGAAACCACGGGGCCTCCCGTGACTAGAGAGGTACTTGGTCGAAGCTCCAAAGTCTTCGTTTCAATTGACCGCGGATCCCTTGGACCTCTGTGGGCGGGTTCGTCGGAATTCGATGGAGAACGGCAGGGTGGCCAGGGAATGTGCGGTGGCCACAAGGCAGGCAGGAGGAGGAGATTGACTGAGCCCAGAGAAACAAAGGTAAAAACAACCATTAATCAACAACGAACTATTGCCCCGTCGAATTCCGAGTTGCTAGATCGGACGACTAGGACTCCCAGCTATTGGCCACGACAACACCGCTTCATCCTTATCACACACTCGCCCTTGGCCTGCTCTCGCATACGAGAGGCCGCTTGGATGATGACCTCACCGCGGGTCAGAGCCACCGTGGCTTGCCAATCTGCTCTCCGGCCCCCGCACTTTTACTTTTAGTCGGCCGCGTGACCTGGAGTGACTATCGCCTACCATAAAGAGTATATTTTACTCGGCCCTCGTGCAGGCCCAAGCCCGCTTCCCGACCCCTGGGTCTTCACCCTCATATCCACCCCTGTGTTGGAAGATTCACCATGTCCGCCGTGGGGAGGGTGGTAGGGTAAGGGAATGGCGACGTGGTCGTGGCGAGCACTTTTGGTAGACTCGCCATTCTGCCGAGAAACCGCCCTCATGGCTAAATATGTGTCATTTATTGGTACAGTTCTGGCGTATTAGGGGCCGTGGCCAACCTGTCGCTTCAAACATTATGCAGTGCATTCTAAGCATGGCGGCTGGTCCCGATGCTACCGCCCTATTTTGAAAATATATAGTACACAGCGCATGGCCTTTCACGTGTCAGTGCTGGCGTCGCGGTTGGTTGAAAAGGGTGCTGCCCAGAGACATGGCGGGTTCCGATGCGACGGACAAGGTGTCGTCCGACAAGCTGCCGACAGACACGGTCGCACTCCGCGGCGTTCGCTTCGGCCGGGCCATCCCGAGGGCGCTGACCACCGTCGTGGCGCCGTACTTGACCCGTCGCAACCAGGTGGGTGACGTTGAGGAGTCGTCGGGCTGAGAGTTAAGCGAAAGCGTATCGGTGGATTTCAAGTCGCCCGAAACAGTGCTGGCGCCATAGCGTTGGTTGCGGAGAAGCCGAAATTGGCATATCCGACACCGACAGCGCTGGTGGCAGGCGCAGATACACACCGCGAGGGCCATACACGTGTCCGACAGACATGAGTGGCACGGCAGGTCAAGGGTTTGGCAGTGCGTCTTGAGGAACATGGTGCCCTGGGAGAGGCGGAGAAAGCGTGGAGGGTGTGTCGGCTGGAGGCGGGTGGGTAGATAAGTGGCAGTCGTGCACCAGGCCGGTGCGTAGATATCAGAGTGGGGGGTGAGGGGGGAGCAGTGGCGAAGGAAAACCGGGTACTATCACAAGGCAGGGCTGGGTACTCACTTCTGACCGCTGAGGGGGGAACCGCGCTGGACTTTTAAGTAGCAGGGGGCGGGTGAGCTGGGAACCCGGGCTTTGCGGTCACGGCGTCTTTGCTAAACCGGCCGCGTCCTAAAGGGAAGGAAGAGAGAGAGGAAGGATGGAAGGGCAGGGTGACAAGGCGATTACCCCCAGGAGATAAAGCGTGAGGCGGAGGCGCTGGAAAGCGGCAGGCCCGCCCTCACCCGACTCCCACGTACGCCCCACTGAGGGTGGTGGCCTGAGTTGTGGGAAGTGTGAGTGGGAACGGTGGGTATATCGCAATGTTTACACCACATCGCAGGCTTTTGGGGGGCAGGGGAAGAGGGGCGAGCCCAAGAGTGGAGAGAGGCTGGTGCCACAAGCCCGGCTCACAAGGTCGGCGGTGGCCGGAGTCACCTGACCACGATCCTCAACCACCGTACCATTCCACCCCACCACAGCTGCCCATTGCAGCCGTGAAATTATTTTTATACGCTGAATCCGGCCGCACCCATTACCCGGCGGGGTCGTGGTGACTGGTGGGCGATGGAGGCCAGCGTTGGTCGCACACGGGTATACGCGGCCAGGTTATAACCATGTGGGCTTGTCACGTTTTACCTCTGACGCCCTACACCGCGCTTCTGGGGACTACTCTGGTGATGGTCAGTTCCATCCGACAGACCTAGTGATCAGCGGCGGACTCCTAGCAAGGCCAAGCCGTCTAAGTGCACGCCTTTTAACCATAGGCCTACCAAAGAGGCGAACGTTCCAATGATGGCCAGGGGTTCCTGGCGATGAATAGACGCACACACGCACGGAGAGAGTGATACCGAGAGAATGGGGGTGGGCAAGGTGCTGATTGTGTGGCCGTCCCGCTCGCCCGTGCGTCGTGGCCAGCGGAGCCTTCATTGCCATGTGGGTGTAACTAAACCTCGCCAAGCAGGGAGTACCTCTCCGTCAAGAGCACGTATAGGGCGAAACGTGGCGCTTTGGAGATGGGCGAGAAGCGCTACGGCATGGAAATCCGTTCCCCCCCCTCTATGCAGGCCGTGGCCGCCTGGCATCGGCATAGTGAGGCTAAACCGACGTTTCTTGGACGTGTCGACCTCTATGCGTGTAGGCCCGTAGGTGACCACATGGACTATACTACGGCGGCTGCCCTACTTCGCCATCAACCTTCTCTGGCTGTCGCGGCCGCGTCAGCGGCTCGGGTTGGTGGTGGCCATAAAAAAGGAGGTGCCGAGGTGTACAGGGACGTGTAGGGTACTACGGCAGGAGATCCTATTGGTCCCTGGGTGACTAGCCGCCACCTTCTGCACCCTATAACGTTGGCTGACGGTAATACATACACTGAAAGGTGCTCACCGACGGCCGCAGCTTTATAATCTTGATCGTCAGGCACGGCTGAGCCCAGCGGCAGGGTGTTGTTCGCCCAACCAATCATACTTTCCTGCAGAGTTCTCCGCACCCCACCCAATATTGCTCACATATAGGTCTTTCGTAAACTCAGCTCCCAACGATCCGCGACCATCGTCAGTTAAGTGAGCGATAATGGTGGGATCTACCCACCTGCCTGGCTCACCCTACGTTGCGGTATCTCGGTCCAGTGCGGGAGAAGCGCCGGTCACCCACACCTGCGTCCCCTCATCCCGTCCCCAGTCACCGAGTGTAGAACGTAGCGATGGGTTGCGGATCTGGAAGCCGCTCCCTCCACTGTATCTATATCCACCGCCTGTCCCCACACGCCTGAAAGGGTCTTTTTATATAGAGGCTTCTGGCAGACCGTCTTTATATAGAGGCATTTCGGCCCCACTCGTCCGCACATATTTTGGGCGAACTCCTGCTAATTACACACACCATTCGCCTTTCCCTTGTGTGCTTCCCTGGCCACCTGGACTCTTTATGCCCCTACCCTGGAACTACTCTCTATGCTCTTTCAGCGCATTTATTCTAGCCCCCCTTCCTTGCCACTCCTGCTATTTGGTTCACCTTCGTCCCTCGTTCACGCCCAGCCTGTCCTCTTGTACTCCCCACCCATGTTCGTCGCTGGCTTAGCGTGTCTAACCCGTCGCTAGTGAACGTCTTCGCACCCTCCTTCCTTTCGACTTTGCGATTCCACCCTAGCCTTCTTTGATACGCGGGCCCTACTACCCATTCTGCCTTCCAGTCCGGCCCTTCAACTCCACCTTGTCGCACTGTCCTCGGTTCGGCCCACTCCGTGCTTTCGGAACCCTCCCCCCGCTCACCCTTCCTTCCTTCTCACCAGGTTTTTGCATTGGCACTCCGTAGTGTCCAGCACCGGCCTCGCTACCTAGCAGCCTTCCTCGCACGCGCCCCGCCTCCTCGCCACTCTATTATCCCCGGCCCATACGCACCCATCTGCCGTTCGCCAGCTTGGCCATCCGTGGTAAAGGTAAGAGCTCGCTCCTCCCCCTCGTCTCCTTTGCGCGCGTGCCTGAGGCCATCGTCCTATTCAGATGCCCCCCGCCTCCCCCACCTGACCGAGTGGCGGTTTCCATTCTGGCGTGTCTGTTCCCATCCGTCCTCAGGGTCCACCCTCTTGTTTTTTTGGTGACCGCACACGGCCCGGCTCCAGCGCTAGTCAGGTCCTTTAGGAAGGGGGTATTGTATAATTATATGTCGTGCCGTTCCCAAGCCCCCCTGCACACCCGATCGCTAAAATTAAGCCCTGGCCTGCTATGGCCACACCCGTCAAGTTAATAGACCCAATAACCTGACTTTTTTCCTCTCTGCCAACATACGCCCTTGTCGAAAGGGTTGATGTCGCACCCCATTCGCGCTGGTTGGCCAATCCCATATTATTATTTATTCCAATCGTCTTCAACCGCCCACTAGCCTTGCTTTCTGTCAACACCTACTCCCGACTCCTGCCCGTCAATCCGCCACGCGAATCTTGCGCTCTCTCCCGGCCATTCTTCATCCTCTACCCGCGCACTCACTAACCTGTAACTCCGCTCCTCTCCTCATCTTACTACGCCTCCTTGACTTCACGCCTTGTCCCCCGGCATAACTCGGCCTTCTTTCTTCCGCGTTCGTGTTCCGTCACGTTCGTATTCCAACCTTCACGGCTCTCCGTGCGTGCCTTGTTCCCTTTTTAACACCCATTTTAGTACCTTCACGTATCCGCCCGCCACATTCCGCTCCGCCCTGGCAGCCGCCGCCTCGGTTACTTCTGCGTTTGGCAGCTCCCCCTCTCCACGTTCTTCAAAGTCCTCGCCCACCTTCGTGTCACGTCGTTTTCCCATCTTACACCTACTCCCTGCCCAGTAACGCGCCTCTCTCCGTCCCTGAATCTCCAGCTCGCGCCCACCCCTCGCTTATAATTGCCCTCCACCTGGCCGTGGCTGCACCGTACACTCGATAGTTCCCATCCTCAATACACCCGGTCGGCTCAGAACTGAGAAACTATCTAGGTGCCAGTCATCCGCGCCTCGCTCTGCCCTCCCTTTCACTTCCCTGGTTTGGTTGCAAACACGCACGTTCACGGCCCCTGTTGCACCTAGCTTTGTGGCGACCTAGCCCCCCAGACCCTCCCTCCACGAGTCACCATCGCCGCCCTCGCTTTTTATCCTACGCTCTTATTTATCCTCTCCGCGCTGTCTCGCCTTCATGCACATGAGGTAACCCCTAGCCAGTCCCCGCAATCCCGACCGCTGTGCTGACCCGTCTCAATCAGATCGTTTTAGTTCGCCCGCCCCGTCTATACAAGTACTTCACGCTCCAGCTGTTACATCCAACACTTGTACAGCACGATGGCCGCCGTCACCGCCGCCGGCACCCCAAAACTCAAAACGTTCGAACTAGCCCCTCCGCGCCCCTTCAAAGACTCCGTATGGCCCCATCTTCCGTCAATATTCAAGGATGCTCGGCAGAGCCACGAGTACCGACCTGAAGAGTTCATCGGCTCGGTAAGTGCCATTGGCTGCCTCCTGATTTTTTATTCTCAAACTGGCCAGGATGATGGACCGCCTTCGCATCTCCACTATCACCAGATGAGGGTACCGAACCTAGGCGTAGGCTGTGTGAGCCAAGGTGGTAAATCTTACCTGACTGGTCACACCTTTGAGAGAGATTCCAGTGTTCACCAGTAGGACGCCCATTCTTCCGCTAAGGTCACCCACCCGACCGCAATCAACCCTCTAGCGCTGCTATTCAGAGCCCGGTCTGGTGACCCAACCCACCTTTTTTTTTACTAACTCCACTGGCACCGTTTCCATCGACTGTTCCATGTCTCCCTCCCCTACATTCCCTCGGACGTTGGTATGCAACCCTCGCCTTGTGCTATCCACCAGGGCGCCTTTGGTCGGGTGTATCGGGTGGTTGACTGTAAAAATTCGGGTCAGTTTGCTGCCAAAGTGCTAGACAAGCAGAACTTTAAGAATCCGCAGTACAAAAAACGCCTTATCAACGAGATTGAGGTGATGCGCAAGATTCCCCCGCACCACCACATTGTCAATTTCCGGGCTTGCTTCGAAGACACTGCCTTCGTTTACATTGTTATGGAACTTTGCACCATCAAGGTAAGTCAACCTATACTCCCCGACTTGCCTCGCACTCGCACTTAACGCAGGTGCGCCAAAGTCTAGGTGGCGGCAACCCGTTGGTTTCCCTTCCTGTCCGTCTAGATATTGTATTGTCAGCATGGTGCAGTGGGGGTAGTCACGTTTGGGGGTAGGTGGGTAGAGCACCACCTGGGCCCCATGTACGTGTGGCATTGACCCGCCTACCTACCATTCAAACCAACCCCCCCCCCCCAATCTCCACTCTTCTCTGTTCAGTAAGCGGTCAGCTGAAAGCACGCGCGTACATTGTACCCAATTTTGTAAACCTCCCCCCTCACTTCCTGTAGCATCTGCCAGGGCCCCACTACCGTTGGCTAGGTGATCACCTTCCCCACTGATTGTGGTTGACCTGCACCATTTTAACCCTCTCATCTCTATATGTACTCCCCTTCCCTCGCAAACGCCACTCCGTATCCACCAGGGCCTCGACACCATGTTCAAAACGCGCCGACAGCTCACCGAGCCCGAGGTGCGCTACTTTATGAACCAGCTAGTGGAGGCAGTGGCGCACATGCACAAACACCGGGTCATCCACCGCGACCTCAAGTTCGCCAATATTTTGCTCACGGAACCGATGCAAGTAAAGGTGGCCGATTTCGGGCTTTCGGCCATGCTTCTCTCCGACAAGGAACGTAAAAAGTCATTTCTAGGTACGCCCAACTTCCTCGCTCCGGAGGTGGTCAACCGACCCCGGGAAGGCCACAGCTACGAGGTGGATATTTGGGCGCTAGGGATCGTCATGTACAGCATGCTCTACTCTAAACCCCCGTTCCACGTCTCCGGGGGCCCCAAACAGGCCCAGTCCAAGGCCCTGTACCAGAAAATCACCCACGAGGACATTCGGTTCCCAGAGACGCCCTACGTGTCGCTGGAGGCCAAGCAGCTCATCCTGGCCCTTCTGTGCAAGGATCCTGAGAAGCGGCCCAGCGCCTCACGGATCCGCGACCTGCCATTTTTTACCAACTACGAGGTAATTGACCAGCTCCCGCGTTCGGTGTTTTACCAGACGCCTACGATCGACGAGCGGTTCGCGCGACCCAAGGGGTCCACGCGGGTCCCCAACGACTCCCGCCACGTCTTCAACGACGCCAAGGTGGACGCGGCGGCCCAACAGCTGCAGCATATGCACTTGCCGAACGACCCCGGACCACATCACCTTGCGACCTACCCGAACGCCATCCCACACTACTCCGGACAGAAGCCTCAGTCAGCCGGGACCCCCGCCCTCCCCCCTCTAGACATCCCCACTCACGGTGTCGCCCCCCACCGGGGGTACGCGGGCAGCCCCGTCGCAACCGCTCAGCCCGGGGCTCGAGCTGACCCGTACTCCCCCGCCTACCCGAAACCGCCCCGCTCGGCCCATGGTCCGCTACCTTTACCCCCACAGGGCCGCGGTCTTTCCCCGGTTGCGGGCACGCATTCACCGCGCGATGCCGCGCCCGTGGAGATGGTCCATCGAGGCGTGGGACCCACCGACGCGGGACTCACAGGCAGCGGCAACGGCGGTGAGCGCAAGTGTCCCATCATGTCGTGCATGGAACAGCGCATCAATCGGTTCTTTGGTGACGTGGCCATGGCCAAACGGGATCCCGACGCGGTGCGACGCATGGTACCAGACCCAACCCTGCTGACGCCCAAGGTGTTTATGAGCAAGTGGATCGACTTGAGTTCCAAGTATGGTCTAGGCTACGAGCTGACCAACCACTCCTACGGCGTGCACTTCAACGACAACACCACCCTATTACTGCTTCCGGACCAGCAGCGCATTGAGCACCTCTTTTACGATCCGACCAAATCGCAAAAGTCCATCAAGCGCGAGTCGTTCACCCTGGATTCGTACCCGACTGAGCTCAAGAAGAAAGTGACCCTTCTCCTCCAGTTCCGGCGGTACATGCGCAAAAAGTTAAACAACATGGTCCCAGAGCGCCTCTCGGAGCTGCACCGCAAGGACACCACGTACTGGTACAACCTCAGCAGCTCCAACGGCGACGGCCAGTCTGACAACGACCCGGCTCTTTGTTCCTGCGGGGCTTTTGACACGGCCGACAATCCGGCCAACGTGGCGGTGGCCAACGCTGTCCGCCGACCAGACCCGGCGGATACGGCGTCACACGAGGCGCACTGCCGGTTGGCTTGGACCAACCGCGACCCGGCCCACAACTTGCTGTATCTCAACAAGTTCATCCGCACCAAGTACGCCGCCGTGTTCCGAATCAGCCACGGCGTCCTCCAGCTTAATTTTATGCATGATCATTCTAAACTGATTCTGCAGAGCCGTGGCGAGATCATCACGTACATTACCGAACATGACGTCCGGACTTACTCGCTCAATAATGTCCATGAACTTCTGGACCATACCGAAATCCTGAAGCGGCTCAAGTATACCCGTGACGTCCTCGGGCTTATCAACGTGCGGCGTGGCGGTGGTGGTGGCGAAGGGGGCAACCAAGGGAAGTTAAACGGCTAGGTGGAATGTTCTTGAGTTGACCGTTGGCGCTTCTCCGTATCCGCTTTTGTTCATCCGAAACGGCCTTTCCGTTCCAATCGCACTTTCCATGAATGATGCGGCTTCCGCACTCTACAGGCCCCGTGGGCCTCGAACCCCCCCCCCCTCTCTCTCTCCCTGCCCGCTCGCCCACTTTGCTCGTTCGTTTGGGGGGGGGGCCTTAACATTGCTTTTTTCACACACATCTGTACCTTTAAACACATGGCCCACTTCGTTTTGCTCGATGCCTTTTTTTTCATGCCTATTTTTTTCCTCTAAATATTCCGCGCCTTACTTCCCCTCGGTTGATCTCTATGGTATCCGTGTATGATAAACAATCAAGATTATCCATTGATCATTGCCTTGTGGGTTTAGTAACTGCTGGTACCGACATGGTCATTGTGGCAGCAGAGACCAGAAGGAGGAGGTGGGGGAATGTACTAGAGAGGGCCGCGGGTGGCCCGAGGAAGTGAGTAAGCAGCAACAAGTTGGATCTCAAGCGGCTATACTGGGGTTCTATTACCAAGTCGAGTGGGTTGGTACTTTAATATGGCGAAGCGCAGTTATGTGACTGACATGTGCCGAGCTCAAGTAAAGCGGTGTAAGAGACAACCACCAGAAGAAAGCGAAAAAAGGAAAGAAAGGAGAATGGGCATCGGTTTGGATGAATAAATTGCTGGGATAATTTTCGAGCCCAGAGACTTTGGATAGCACAACCTCTAAGCTCAAGATTAAAGGCAATGAATCAACGTTAGACAAGTCCCCTCCCCAGTTAGCCCGATTGTGCCAGGAATGAGCCGGAAAGATGGTGGAAAAGTCGAAAGGCTGATTAACCAGCAGAGGTTGGTTAAATCGACCAGAGTCATCGTGTTATATAATTTATTCGTACAGAGTAGAAGAGGTTTTACAGCAAAATGACAGAGGGAGAGAGAGAGAGAGAGAGAGAGCGCGCGCGCGCGCGCGCGCGCATGAACGTGTGTGCAGGTATGTGTTGGTGTGGGTGAGTAAACATGCGGGAGGAAACGAGAGACATACCCTCCTAGGCTAACCTTAGGGAACGACACCCCTTACATTACTGAACAATCATCCTCCCTGGTCTTCTTCGGTTTGCGTTTATCCGCCCCCTGAGCGGCCAAACGCGGCGGACACCAGAACGGGGAGTTGGCCGTCGATACGGTGCTCGGTAGGAGGGTCGTGTAGGGCGGCGATTCGGCCGGGCCGGCCAGGGAGTTTCGGTGACGGGAGGTGGCAGCGGCGGTACCATTATGATGATGATGATGATTAGGGGTACCGCCGTTTCGGGACGACGGCGTGAGGACGCTAAGGGCGGCGGCGGCGGCCGAGGGAATCGGGAAACACCGTTGGAATTGGTGGGCCGTGCGCGTACCACTACTGGTGGAGGAGGATGGAGAATGGAACGATCGGCTACGGTGGACGGTAGCGGAAGCCGAGGGGTCGTTGAAATTGTGGTCGCGAGTTAAGCGATCGACGGCCGACCGCGGGCCGGCGTGGCAGTCCGTCGTCGAGGTAAGATTACTAGTAGTGATGGTGGGGTTGGAGGCATCATGAGCGGTGGTGTGGGCGCCAGCACCCCAGGGAAGGAACGGGGGTCCACCGGTCGAGTTACCAGGGGTGGTTACTACGCTGGTGACGGCGCGCTGGCGGGGTCCCGTCGGCTTGGAGGGGTACAGGGACGCCACCCCCACAACGGAGGCCATCGAAGTGTACCGGCCCTCCTTGCTACTGGCGGCGTCATTGCGGGGCCAGGACGGCGTACCTCCGCTCCCGCCCCCACCGTATCCGCTATCCCAAGATGTGTTCAGGTGGCTGGCAGGTTCCACTCGTTTGCCATCGGCCCCGACACAACCCCCAACGTCGGTGGTATCGTCAAAGACACTCTCGATGGTCCCGTAGTAATTCTCCTCCGCGCGCAGCACGGTGGGACTCTTAAATACGGGCTTACGCGACCACGAGGACGGGCGGGGTCGAGTGAACAGTCGCGAGCGGATCGTGGTGGTCGTGGCGGTATTCAAGGTGTTCATGGAGGTTCGATCGGTGACTGAAGATAGCCGAGCCGTACTGGTCACCGTGGTTGCACCCATGGGGGGTAGGTTGTCTCCAGCCGACGTGGCGTGGTTAGAAGGGGTGTGGGGGAGTCGGGAGGCACTGGCAGACGGGGACGACGACGGGGTAGAGTTGGGCGACCCTGACCCGTGGCTCTGGGACGCGGTCGAGTCACGCATAAATGATCCATTCACGGCTACCCGTGGGGTCATGCCCAGGTATTTCGGCGGGCCCGTGGAAGTGCCAGGTGTAGGGCGTGATGGTTCGCCTAATTGGGACTTGCGCGGGGTAGGGTCCAGTCCGTAATAAGGGTAGGCCGGGATGTGGAGCATCGTGCTGGCCCGCGGTTTGGTGGATGACTTGGGGGTGCCCAGACGGATGGAGGGGCGGTAGTCGGCCGGGTAATCCTCAGAGGGTAGGATATCCACTTGGGACGCGTCAATGTCCACCCAATCGGCCAGAAATTCGTCGCCCAGTCGCAGGCTTGAGGAGCTCAGGGCGGGCTGAGTCTCATGGCGCGAGGCTCGGCGCGTCGGGAAGGAGTTGGCGGATTCGGTGGGCAGGGAAGCCATACTGGGTGCGCTGGTGTCGCTCGTAGTAAAGGCCGGCGCGGTCGGCACGTTGCGAATGGGGCTACAGCGGAAGGTGCCCGGCTGGCCACCTAATGGAGAACTGGGCTCGGGGCGAAGTGCCAGCACGGATCGGGAGGGGGTCGTGGGGGCCGGGTCAGAGCGAACGGCTTCCGCATCCGAATCTACGGAGGCAGGTGCCCCCGTGAAAATTGCCGGTGATGGGGGCACATCCGAGTCTGTATCACGACGGGAGAGCGGCGGTGGCATCTTCGTGTTGTCTCGTGGAACTAAAGGTTGGGTCTCGGCGCGGCGCACCGGAGGGGGTGGACCAGAGGTTGTCGGTGGGAGAGCAATTGGACACTGGACCGGGAGCCGACTACGACACTCGATATGACAGGCCAAGTCGCAGCGCTGGCAGGCGACCACTTTGGTCAGGAGGATGCGGCGGCACCATCCGCACATCGTGTCCCGGTCCACCACGGTGGCCAAGAAGCGGTGACCCGCAGGCGATCGGGAAAGGCTACCCGCAGATGCATTCGGGGAGGTCGGGTCCGAGCTCTGGACCACGGCGGGGGCACTTGCCACCGGATAGACAGGTTCGTCATGTGGTTCGGTAGATGGAGTGACGGCGGCTGTAGAAATAGGTGGGGAGTGAACCTCAATGGCCACCTCGGGTTCCACGGGGCACATGAGAGACTGTCGAAGCCGGGCCTGCGATTTACGCCAGCGGCGGCGGCCACTCCGTGGTATCCGACCCCGTGTTGCCGGGGGCGACGTCGCCGGTAAAGGGGCGAATCCAAACGCCGATAGCCGGTGCGGGCGCGGGCGAGGGGGCGACGGGGCGAGGGTGAGGTGATCCTTGAGGTCGGACAGGCCGAGGTTACGAGCTGAGGTGAGGCTCGTCACGGCTTCCGTCGCGGACGAGTGGGGGACGTCTCTAAGCCCCGCCGCCACGTCACGGTGGAACGGAGAGAGTGGTAGATTTCGCAGTCCTTCGCGCAACTGGCGGCGGGCACGGAGGTTGAACCGGCGGAAGCTGGGTTTCTTGTATGACTGGGACATGTGCCGCCGGATTTCCTGCAGTTTGGTCTGGGTAGGCCGCAGAGGGGATCGGAGCAGAAGCCGACTACCGAGCCGCGCCATGCCGGCCGCGGTACCTGGGCTGTCACCTTGACTGATCCCGCTGACCATTAGGCCCGAGGTACGGCGTGACGAATGGCGACGATTGCCGCGCCGACGCACCGTACCCTCCGGGTCCACTGGGAAAGTATCCAGGGGCGCGGCAGCGGCATGGAGCTGGCTGACGTGGCGGGCTATATGGACGCTGTGCTTGCGGCGTAAGGAGGTCAGTTCTTTTTTGTGGCGGTTGTACCCAGTGATCCACGGAAGTTTCATCAGTTCCGGGGCGGTAGGTCGCCGGGTCGGATCTTTATCGAAACAGTACAGCAAGAAATCGCGGAGCGTGGCCGAGATACCGTCGGGTAGTGGGGGGTGGTCGTCCTCGACGATGCGGAAGAGGGCAGTCATGGGCATCAGGTCAGCGTAGGGCGGTCGACCCGTGAGGAGCTCAATGACGGTACACCCCAGACTCCAAATGTCCGAGGCAGTACTGGCACCTTTCAATTCGATAATCTCCGGAGCCATCCAGTTGGGTGTCCCAGCCACCTCGGAATCCACCGCCACCGCACCACCACTTTTAGAATCCGGGTCGTCACGGGGTTCGACTAGTTTGAGGTTGAGTGACACGCCAAAGTCGGACAGCTTGGTGTTGCCCTTCTTGGTCGTGAGGATGTTGGCGGCCTTGAGATCACAGTGTACGACTTGGTTCTCGTGCAGGTAGACGAGCCCCTCGATGATCTTTACCATGTAGGCCAGTACCAGCTTTTCGGGGAAAGCGCCAAAGGCCCGCAGGGTGTGGTAGAGGGACCCGTTCTCGACATACTCCATCACAATGTTGAGGTGCTGGGGAGTCTTGATAAAACCTTCGTAGCGAACCACCCGCGGGTGCTGGAGCGACCGCAAAAGCTCCACCTCGCGCATGATATCGTCGGTGTGCTCGGCCATCTGATGGTCAAGGGTGATGCGCTTGATGGCTACCATCTGGCCCGTGTCCAGGTTGAGCGAACGGTACACGGCACCAAACTGGCCCTTACCGATACAGTTACCTAGCTGATACTGGGTCGAACGACCCGACTCACCGTCGCTGTCGTCCTCGTAGAGGGTAAGGGTTTCTCGAGGTTCATCTACCCCGGCCGACTGGCAGGGCCTCCCGGGCGTACTATTTCTACCGCCGTCATCACCCCGCTGAGGGCGGAAACGGTGTTTACTGCTTCGTGCCGGACTGGTGTCAGGGGTCCGTTTGGCAACCGGTGCGGACTGTGGGGCGTCGGTATCCACGGGTAGACTGTCCACGTTGAGCGACTGAGTACGGACGGTGAGGGCGGGCCGGCCCACCAGGGTGGCTTCGCGGGACCGCGTCGAGCCGGTCGGCGTGATATCGCGGAGGCGGCCGGGCGGTCGCAGCGGTGGCTCAGCGATGAGCGTGTCGGTCGAGGCGGTGGCGATTGTAGCAGAGGTAGATATGATACCCAGCGAAACGGTCGACCGTGAAGGCCGGGCCGAGTCGTTCCGGGGCGGCGACGAAGGTGATGAGAGTGGGTGGGCGGTAGGTGAATCACCAGAGGCCCATTTGTCAGGCAAGGCGCGTATCAAGGTCGGAGCCCGGCGACGACCTACGGGGATCCCGGCTACGACACGGGAGACTCCCAATACGGCCGACACGACCCGGTACATGTTCTTGCCCTCGTACAGGTCCACGGTTTGGAATAAATCCGAGTCCGGAACGCCCAGCTCACGAGCGGCGGTCAGGAAACTGTTGATGTTTTCCATCTTGGCAAAGGGTGCGTTGGGTGCCACAACTCGGCGGATAGTCGTCGGCCGTAGAGAATTGACCACACGGCAGAGGACAGCACCGTCCTGGAGTGCCGCGTGCAGGTCGTCCGTGGGCAGCTTCTCACCGAGGACGCTCTCGATAAACTCCACGGCTGCGCGCTGGTTAAGCTGGCGCTGTTCGGCTCGCCGCAGGTTGAGGAGCCGGTCTGGTTTAAAACTCCGACCGTTGGGACTGGCCGGTGAGAATGGGGCGGCACCCCCAGCGGTGGACGTGCCGCTCAGCATGGCGAATGGCGGATGGTGGCGTCAAAGAGGGCTGCCGTAGGGAAGTTGACAAAAAGGTCCTACTTTGAGGTGCTAGTGAGGTTGGTGGTTGGGTAGGGTAGGGTACGGAGTGGGGACAGGTAATAGTCACACGACCGTAGTGGCGGTAAGGGGAATCCGAATGAAATGTATGAAGAAAGGATGTACAGTTCTAGAGTCCAGAGCTGACCAACACGAGAGAGGGGGGTACAGTACGCCTGAATCGTGACAGTTGTTGAGGGTGAGAAGGAAAAGTCCCATAAGTTCGTTGTAATGGTAAACAAAGTTTGAGTAAGGCCAAGGTGTGTCAGAAGCAATGGGCCGTTTACCACGCGGGGGGGGGGGCCGGAGAAACACCGCTGATAAGCAATTCCTCCTCAGGGATTCGGTCAAGTTGCCGGGCTAATGAAGTGGATTGCAAAAAAAATCAAACAATACGCAAGTGCGGAGTGGGGGGGGGGGCTGGGATAACGGAAGACTGCTGAGCCAGACTGAGTATCGAATATACGAAAGCTTTCGGAGGTGGGGTATTATACAACCCAGGAACGCCAGATACCAGGCTGATGGGGTTGGGTCGACTTGCGGGACTTCGTCTGGAGTACGGCAGTTGGTTGGCCTCAAAATAACGCAGGGCATGTTACCCTGCTACTCACAAGTGTTATCGCTGTCCTAACCTCCCTGGCGTACGGTTGTGTCACCGATACTTATGAAATGGTAAAGAAGCACCCAAGAGTTACTAATGGCATGTCAACGTCAGGTAGCACAAGTCTTTCAGGGCTATGGATCGCCGTATCCGTTAATCTTGAATTTAGGCTCGACTGTATCTCTTGCGCCGCTTCGTTGACCTGGCAAAGAATGCACACCTGTTGCATGTCGTATACAGCAGCCGGTACATAACATCCTTCCCAGGGTCTACGCTTGTCATCCACAGACCGTGTCATAATCAACAATACACGCCCCTGGTCTCCTCCACCGTCTCAGTGGTTCTGAATGAAGGTAAACAAAGTGAGCCATCCCTCATAGTTTACTCACGTGACACCGATGATTGAGGGAAGGACGATTGGCAAGCAAAAATGGCTTGCATTAGGTACTAGGAAAATGACTGGATTGCTACGCCTGGTGAGCAATCGACACAATCCCTGGCCCTCCTTCTGCCCAGCTGTATAGTGGGGATACAACCAGCCCGAGTTGCGAAGGTTACGACGTTGCCCTACGACATACACCCTTGCAGCCAGGTCATGTAAGCCGGAGCTCCAATCGGTTTATTATTGTTACGATACCCAAAGCCGTACCATGGCAAGGCCGATTCGAACTGCTTACCGGACACGCTCAAAAGAGTTGATGACCATGTAGCGTGAGAAGAAGATGTACAGGTGACGGAACCACAGCATCTGGCTCCGGTGCTCGTACATGGCATCGCGGGCCTTGATCACGTCGCGCCAGTGGGCGACGAATAGAAGGTACTCGGAGGACGACACCAGTCCAAAGTTGGCGAGTTCCGGCTGGGAGGTGATCGAGAGCGAAAAGAAGGTGTCGAACAGCGAAGCGTACTTGCGCAAGAGGCCCACCGAGACGAGGCGGTAGGCAGGCAAGGAGCGGGCCTTGATGCGGCGTGAGAAGCCCAGCATGTGCTGGACGCCCAGGTTGACGGCGATATGGTTCATGTGGCCCGATACGCCACGTTGGTCGAACGTGAAGATGGAACCGATCCCGCGGTCGACCACGCACTTCTCGATGATCCGTGCCACCAGCTGGATATTCCACACCTTATTCGGGTTATCCGGCAGGGATGGGTCGTCCACAATGATGATGTTCTCCTTGGCGATACCGAGCCGAGCGCAGCTACGGACTAGTTCCACCTGGCGCACCTCACCTTGCTTATCAAAGTTACCTACGGACATGCACAGCACGTGGACTTCGACCCTCGGCGCCGGGTCAGTCGGGTCGGGACTCTGCCAGCGTTGAAGGGCGGTGAGCAGTGGTCCAAAGAACATGCATTCGTCGTCCGGGTGGGCGATGACTAGCAGCACGCGGCGGAGCGACCCTGTGCTCGTGACGAGAGGTGCTTTCTCTCCATCGCCAGTCGTGCGCTGGGAGACCGTGGTGTCAAGGGCGTTGTCCGTGGCAGTCGAGGCGCCCGTGGTGTCATCGACCGCCGCGGCAGCCAGAGGGCGGGCGGCCGGATTGACCGGGATGAGATTCGGACTGAGGCGCGGTGGGAGGAACACGAGCGCCGTGTAGGTGCAGGTCGAGATGAACGCGAACAGCGCGCAAAGGGTGCCCAGGATACCCAGAATCATGGTGGTGGAGGTACTAGAGGGGAAGATATCGAGAGAGATGCGCTAGACTATGCGAGGGAAGGGTGAGGGTGTTGACTTGAGGGGTGTAGGCCACGTCGTTGGAGGAAATCCAAGACTAGAAGGGCGAAGGGGTGCAGTTAGAACTCGGTTCAGGAATCGGCCAAGCAGTATCCGAAACCTGAGGCGCCACAGCAGCCCCGCCGCTAAGTCTTCATACAGGTACCCGGGGACATCTGCGGTGGGGTGAGAGAACCCCGAAACTTTACGCCAAGGCCAGCTGACGCGGCTTATGGACAAGTTTCGGGGACAGAGGCGAGGGGGAAGGTAGTATAACGGATTGGCCGACGAGGCGTGCCATTGCGCATTGCCACACTCCTCGGTCGTCAAAATCTGGGGTGCCGGCGGCCCCTCCCCCCACAGGCAACCTCGAGCTGGTATCTAAAGCTGGGTAGCGGCTAAGCGATGATATACTAGATTTATTACGCGCCGAACGGTCAACGGAATGGTAGGATCGGGAACAGCGCCCCTTCCCCCCCTCCTGGCCTTCGTATAGTTCCTGTCCTGGGCCAGGGGGAGGGAACACATGAAAAGCCCTCCCGAACGTCCACACGCCAGTCGCCCCTCAATTCCGGTTCTAATCCTCGTCCATGTTGGCACCACCCTCTTGCTCGGCCTGCTTCTGGGCGGACTCGGCAAGCT
>JANBPT010000725.1:0-24696 GCA_027575765.1 Tieghemiomyces parasiticus
TATATATATATATATATTCAAATGGCCCTCATATCGTTCTCCATTACCGTGCAGGCCTGTCCGACGCCCCACTGCGGTAAGCGAGATCTCAATGGGGTGCTCCACATCCCTTCTTCTCCTACTCATGTCAAGAGAAATTTCCTGCCTGGCGAAGGCGGAAGTGGGCTAAGGCTAGTGCATGTAGCTGAGGATTGATACGGTGGAGTTGAGAGTGGCCCATAGTTTCTAGCACACCACTAGGCTTGTTAGCGCCCAGGGTCCTGATAATAGGTCTAGTTATTCTGAATATAGTAGCTCACTTATTGTCACCAAATGCTCTGACACGCTTTTTCGGAGAGAACAGTTGCGAAGGTCATCAGCGTAGAACCTACCTGCCATGCAGAATGATGGAATGTCGAACTACGTGGTTAGAAGGGGTAGTTCCCCTTTCTCTTCACTATTCGGTTCGGAACCTTACCCTATAGGTCTGGATTTTTTTATTTAATAAAAAAACATTATAATTGACGAGTTACTGATTTTCTTCGGCTATGGATCGATGATACCGACATAATGCTGTCATCAACCTTTGGTATTGTCTCGAAGCCCCAGACCACAACCTAGAATCACATGATGTCTAACGTGTCGGTCCCAGGATAGGCCGATGCCATGGGCTCATAAAGCTCATAAACATTGGTGTGCGTAAATGTAGGTCGTCGATTTCCAGGTGAGCTCTGTATATTCCTGCCACAAGTACATCAGCATGCAAAACTACATTCGGCGGCGCGGGTGGCGGCAGGGATATTGTACGGGGCACGGTCGACTTGGTCCGCGATGAATCCAGGATAGGGCACTCGTTCTCTATACAGCCAGTCTTAGCTATTGGCCAGAAAAACGACCGAATATCCCCAAAATGGTTCATTTCTCACCTTCACCTTCTCTCTGTCCTTTATATTTTGCATTGGCGAGCTACCTTCTCACACACCAGCCAATCTTTCCCAGGTAGCGGCAGGCTTTCCCCTCTCCCAAAAGATCTGTTTTAAGTCAACAATAACAACTCCTATCCCTTGTAGCCGACTAATGTGTAGGCGGTGTGATTAAATTTAGAACCTAGGATGTCCTTGAGGCATATCTACATCGTCAAAGATGTGTCACTGGGGATAGCCGAAATCAAGTCCTCCCCCACACCAAACGGCCTCCCGCCATGGAGGCTCACATACTTTAACGATGTATGGTCCATTAAAAACATCGGCTGGAAAGGCGGCAATACATCCATACTTTTCACCTGACTTCACTTTGACCAGCTTGTCCGCGACTCTTTTCTGTTACTATCTCGTTGATCCCTTCTCAAGCTCTTCCCTTAGACCACACGCTCTGCTACATCCTCCCCCCGGCTACTCAGCACTATTCTTACGTCGGACTGTTAGGACGGAATCAACTCGGGTAACAAGCTTCACGAACTCATCACCAAAAAACCATTCGTCGTGGCCTCGGTTCTACTCCGTCTGGGGAGATCCCTACCAGACTATAGCGCCGATTAACGAGAAAATCTCGGATGTATCCGACGGCTAGGTTAAGTTTACCGGAGGAGACGTTGACAACCAGAGCAAAGTGCTTAAAAAAAAGCATAACATCAATGCCATGTCCATGGTCTTTTTTACCGGTGTGGTAAGGTCAGGCTAAATGCCGGTTACGCTGAACCTTAACCCTATCCACTTCCAAGGGTTCTTTGAGCAATCTTTCACCTCAGAGGTCGTGATCATCGCTGTTTCCCTCGCCAATTAGCATTATCAGGAGAGTCACTATTTAATAGTGGCTAAAGTGATGTGCTAAACGAATAAACATGCTACCTGGGAAGGTAACTGAATTCGCAATATAGGCAGCGATAGCTGATTTTACTGCTAGGTGATAGCAGTTTAACCGTTTATTAAAGCGGGTTTAATATTACGGGGCGAGAGCTTGGAAAGATGCCATTATCTCATCATTTCACCGCACTTTAGTTGGTATTAGACAATCCCTAGGACATAGCACTTGGCGGCTAGAACCAGCAGCCAGGTCATAAAGGTAGAACTATGCCATTCCAACCAGAGAAGCGGCATTCGGAAGGTAAGTATTAATCCCGGTGGATTATATGCGGAAATCGATTGCTTAGTGTATTCACCAGAGGGGGGAACTGGACGTCAGTGGAGGCATGAAACACCTGGTGGTTGGCAGGGCTGCATAGTTCCGTATTCCAGTGCAGAAGAGTGCATACGGTAGGAGTGGCAGTGGTGAAGGCTATTGTCAGCTGCACACCTGCCAGTCGGGGCTATTCTGCCAGTATGGCCCAGCCTCTGTCCCTGTCAAGGTTTCCAGTAATTGCCGATAGGTGCCCAAGCACTTTTCTGTCTTCAAGGGTGACCCGGTCCGTTTGTTGCTGGGTTAACCACGGTAAAAGGCTGGTGGGTCAAGAGGTGGTAGAACTTGTGGTGGTGGCTAGTTCGTGAGTGACCTTGGCTGCGATACCCGTCGTATGATATGGATCGACACTCGGACCATAGCACAGGAACTTGCCCCTTCCCTTCAGCTATTTAAGCCGCTAGCGGATCGCTCAGACGGCCATTCCTCTGGAATGAATGGACAGGGTGGGATGAGATGGGTGGCAGTAACCCTACATCCTTGGCTTCACTAAGGAAGCCCTTAATCTATATATACGGATCCGCAGTAACTTGCACTCAGAAAAGTTTCTGGCGCCAAGGGTTATATCTTGGTCGGCATCCTAAGGATCGCTGACCGACACTCCGTCACGATGTGGCAACCGCACCATCTGCTTAGCCAGGGTATTTTTTTTACCCCATTTAGCAAGTCAACCAGCTAAGAGGAGGCCCAATGAGGGGGGCCCGCCATCGGCTTAATTTTCCACGCGGGCTCTGAACTCGTGTGGGCGGCGCCCCTCCCCCGTCTGAATACCCCGTAGTTGGGGAGGCAAAGGGCACTCGATAAGCGCGCCTAAACTCCTTTTCCGTGTAATCCTCATAATTCAAACCACCGGTAGACAAAGTCGGTTTCGCCCGTCGTTTTAAATGGCCATTCGTGCCCCACCTGGTCACCCGGTCTCAATACATGCATACTTGGGGTGGCATCCTGCCGAGTCGGAAAGTGTAATGTCAGCGGACGAGCAGTGATCTCCTCCTTGAAGACCTGTCAGTTAGAAAAAATAAATTAACAGTCAGACAGATTCCGACAAGCGAAGTGGTTCTACGTTATAAGGCAGGGGCTAGGACCATCCCACGAAGCTGGATTTGGTTGACCAAAGCTACACAGCCATGGTGGAGTTCCTTTCTCTTTAGTTTCAACCACGTTAACCAGTATTCTTTACAATAATAAGATATCCTACAACACGTACCCATTAGGACATAGCCCGACCTCCCCCCCTCCCGGCACCTTCGTCTCAAGGCTTTCCCCACCATGGAACCCGTCACTTCTTATACACTCCCGTCCCACCTTTTTTCCGCTACGGGCCCTGTGACCCACCAACCGCGGCGCCTCACCAACCGGGAAATCCGGGAGCGGCGCGAACCTGCTATAGATATCATGTCCGAGTATCAGCTCAAGTGCCTCCGCCGGGAGAATCGAGTCGTTGTTGTAGCGTTCATTTCAGTCTGGAGTAAGGATTCCAAGATTTTGGTGCCGTACATTCTGGAATTGGCCAGGCAGTTCAAGGGCCGGGTGTGCTTTGCCAAGATTGACATCGACTTGTTTGTGGATATCGCTGGCCATCACCGCGTACGGCTTCCGCCCAGTTTCGTCTTTTACAAGGACGGCGAAACCGATAGGTCGCTCCTCTACCGGCCCACGCCTGACGACCTAAAGGCCGCCGTGGAGAAGCTGTTGTAGCAAGGGGCCCCTTTCTTTCGACTCTATCGGGCCAGCCCTGACGAATAATAGCAAACCCAGGTGAGCGTTCATACCATGCACTTTGTTTCCATCCCCCATGTTCGGCTTTACAATATAAAATAACCATACCCATGTTAACAAGAGCATGCGCCGATTGGACCGTTGCCGTGTAAGCCATAGCGGGTCGACGTAACGAAACAAGCCGGTATAGCACCCTTCCCTCTAGGATATCACATCCGCTCAAGAAGGCGTCACCAAATACGAGAAGTACTATCGTGTGAACTGACTCTCCCTTCCTTGGACTATCCAATACCGCAACTCGCCGCTCACGGCCCTATCCTACCATCAGCACCCTTGACATTACCGAAATCGCCGAACAGACCAAGTTGTGCCAACCAGACTATCTCAAATAGTGAAAGCTGTTTTTGGTATTTCTATGGTGAACTTCTCTGCCACCCAAGGATGGAACACCTTACCGCCGTCGACGCATCCGGGCACTTGGTCGGTATACTAGGTACTCGTGGAAGTGGGAAATAAAAATCGTATAATTTGTACGGTTTACACCAATATATACGGTGTCGACCACTGGGCCTTAGCTAAGCAAAAATGGGTTGGGAGAACCCCCCCCCATACTACGCTTTGACGACCTCCTCAAGCGCCCCTCTAGGGCCACGACCAACCTAACCGCGACATGCAACGGGCCAATAAGTACCAGGCGCCTCGAGAAACGGTTGGCGGCCCACCGTGGCCTCGCAACTCAACCACAATACAATTTCAATCAAGTGCACCAACTTTTGCTCCTGTTTGAGATCGACATCCACCGCCCAATATCAAATTCATCGGTTTCCTCTCTCTCTGGGGTCATACTACTTTTGCGGTATTCGCTACCTGACCTTGATCGATTCCAACCTATACCTCCTCAAATCGATATAGTATCTGATTACTCTATCCCGCTGTTCGTATACTATACCGGGCTCTTTCCTTCGTTGATGTCACGCAACCCCGATGTATGGTTCATGTTACAGCTGTGTAATTTAGAAAGTGCTGGAAAATGGGATACCTGATCATTTTAATAGATACTGCTAAAGAAATGAAGCTGGTAGAATAGGAGGGCGGATAGCGGATGAGCCGAAGAGGGAACTAATCAGAGGCAGGGGGGAGGCACGACGCGAACAGAAAAATGCGGGAAAGGGGCAGAGAGGTGCACAAGGCCGGGCAGTATATTCCCAGCCGGCGGCCATGACGAACCAGGCAAAACAAAAATAACGCAGGCTAGTGAGAGCTCCGCCATGACACGCGATCCAGGCGCGATACACAGGCGGGCGGATCGTAAGGATGGAGCATGGCGCCCCCTTTTCATGCGGGTAGAGTCAGATGGACCATCATGAACTTGGCATACGCGCTACAGCTGCTCATGATCGTAGGCACCCTCGGCTTGGACTTGCTCAGCCTCCATGCCAATGTCATAGGCCGCTTCCTGTTCGTCTTCGTAGAGCCCTTCCTCGTCGTCGATGGTGGCGTCCTGGTACTGCTGGTACTCGGACACGAGGTCGTTCATGTTGGACTCGGCCTCGGTAAATTCCATCTCGTCCATACCCTCGTCGGTGTACCAGTGGAGGAAAGCCTTGCGGCGGAACATGACCGAGAATTGCTCCTGGACCCGCCGGAACAGAGACTGGATAGCCGTGTTGTTACCAATAAAGGTCGACGCGAGCTCCATTCCAGCGGGCGGGATGTCGCAGTACACGGTCTGCACGTTGTTGGGGATCCACTCTACAAAGTTGGAGCTGTTCTGCTTGCGGATTTTGTTAAGCTGCTCCTCGGCATCGCGCTGCGAGATCTTGCCGCGGAACAGGCAGGCTGCCGTCAAGTAGCGCCCGTGGCTCGGGTCCGAAGCGGCCATCATGTTTGTACGGCTAAAGAGCTGCTGGGTCAGGTCGTTCACGGTGACGTTGCGGAAGTCTTTGGAGGCTATGGCGGTCAGCGGGGCGAAGCCTACCATGAAGAAGTGCAGGCGCGGGAACGGCACCAGGTTGACGGACATCTTGCGCAGATCCGAGTTAAGCTGACCTGGGAAGCGGAGCGAGGTAGTAACACCGCTCATGACGGTGGTGACCAGGCGGTTCAGGTCGGCGTAGGACGGCGAACCCAGCTTGAGCGTGCTGTGGCAGATATTGTAGAGGGCCTCGTTGTCGATGCAGAAGGTCGCGTCCGAGTTCTCCACCAGGTGGTGCACGGACAAGGTGGCGTTGTAGGGCTCCACCACCGTCTCGGACACCTTGGGCGAGGGTACCACCGAGAAGGTGGACATCATGCGGTCCGGGTACTCCTCGCGGATCTTCTGGATGATGAGCGAACCCAGGCCGGAACCAGTGCCGCCGCCTAGCGAGTGCAACACCTGGAAACCTTGCATGGCGTCGCAGGCCTCGGTTTCCTTGCGCACCACGTCGATGATCTCGTCAATGAGCTCAGCGCCCTCCGTGTAGTACCCGGTGGCCCAGTTGTTGCCGGCACCAGTGCTACCGTGGATCATATTGTCGGGGCGGAACAGCGCGCTGTGCGCGCTGCGGCGGATGGAATCGATGGAGCCGGGTTCCAGGTCGACGCAGACGGCGCTGATTAAAATGAGACGGGGGAATATGGGAAACGTATGTGATGGTTAGCGGTGGCAGAGAGGGGATAGGGTAGGGGGAAGGTAGCCCAGAAGCGGCCGGGACAATACATATCTGAAAGCGTCCGCATGGGCCCGAGCAGGGCTTAGAAAACATTACAGGTGGGTAATGGACGTCGGACTCGCCTTATCAACCCCTAAACTTACCGAGGCACAAACTTGCGCTCCCGGGCCTCATTGAAGTACACATCGATCTTGGCCAGCTCGAGCGGATTGCTACCGACGTAGTGGCCCTTCTCGTCGATGCCATGTTCCTTGGCGATGGTCTCCCAGAAGTTGAGGCCGAGCTATGGTAATGGGGGAGGGGAGAGGCGGGTGGGGCAAGGGGGAAGCTTAGCCAGATTGTTCATTGTCCAGCATGCTAGAGGTAGGGCCGAGGGTATAGGCCTTCCTAGCGAATCGTTTGGACAGATAGCTAGGAATATATCCAAAGGCTGCGGCTTGTGGGTCCCCGGATGGCAGCCGGGAAATTAAGATAACGATAACGCGCTCTTAATCATATACAGTGGGACCCGACGGATGCGCGACCCCGTCGTTTAACTAACCTGGTTACCGCATTGACCTTAGGTCGCAAGGCGTAATAAATAGGGGGACGGCGTGAGGCGTATTTAAGAATTCATTAACATAACAAGCTAAGGGCTAATGTATGGCTATCCTGTCCACGGTGTCAGAGCGACCGCTCGGCAGGCCAACGTACAACCTTTTCGAGCGGTGACGGTCACAGTGAGCTTCCACGTTGAGTTTGCTCGGCTAGTTCCAGCAATAGCCATTTGACCGCAGGGCACCCCCTTCTAGGCAGTTGTAGGCTTCGTAGGCGGCAGTAAATGTACTTCATCCCCGCATCGACCAATGTGTAGGCGGAAACCCGAGCATAGGAACTTACCGGTCTGGATGTTGATGATTTCTCTCATGGTGAATGAAACGGATGGCAAAGTTGGAGCAGGGGATTCGGGAAGACTGGAAGGGGGGAAAAAGGTAGTTTGAATCGAATAGAGTGGACGGGGCGAGACATTAAAGCTGGGATAGGGTGGAGTTAACTAATGTGTGTACTTCACATGCGGGGCTCAGAGCAAGGCCAACGGGCCAAACCGTGGAGGGCCCGAGAGTGCGAATGACAGTGGGCCCCCGGTGATACCGGCGCAGTCGATGGCCCGGCTACCTCGGTGCCCTTCTGTGAACAAAAGGAGGGCGAGGCTGAGTAGGCCTGGACCTCCACCATTCTCTCGCATACCCTAGACCTCCCCTCGTTCCTTGCTTCTTCTTTCACTTCCATTGGGTCCGTGGCCAGTCTAGTGTCAGGCCGAGATGAGGACACGGTGGACAATCATAACCAATTCGCGGACCGAAGCAGCGCTGCGCCCGCCCCCTCCTCCAATTGCAAGGGTCGAGTCACCCTAGTTTCAACGTACCTTGGTGGAGAGGTCACGCTTAAAAGGTAAAAGCCCGAAAAACTACTTGGCACAGCGGACTAATTACGAAAGTGTGGTGTACAGATGGTCTAGTCAAAACATATGGCAGGTGAAAAATGCATGAGCAATGCGTTAGCCGCACGGCTTCGATGGTGGGCCACGGTGCAGGTCTGCGTGGTGGGGCTGAGGAGATACGTCAAGCTAGGTTACATTTGACCACTCATACAACCAGCCGTCCTCGAGTCGGAGTCGAAATTACACCGTAAGCAGGTCTGCCCGCACCTGCGGTGTACCGTAGGGGACCTGGGGTGGACGAATGTGGTCGTATTGTAAAGTTGTTTACGTAGGCGTAGATCCCCGCGTAAACAGTTGGGTAACACTATGCATCTTAGAAGGGGGATGGCGTTTGAGGCATAAACTGCGTGGTGGGCGGGCCTTCGGCTAAGCTATTGACCTCTCTCCCCCCCCCAGTTATTCTGAAAGCGGGAGGCCGGAACTGAGGCGGCGGGCTTGGATGGGTAATTCGGCTGGATCATTGGGTTGAGGCAGGAATAGAGAAGTATGGGTGATACAACCCAACGGCTCACAATAGCCATGTGTAAATGGGCCACATTGGTGCCCATGCACTAGCCGATATTATGCCCCCCCATTTCTCTGTACCCCGCTTTTGCACTAGGGTACTCGAGAGCACCAGGTGTCAGCGGTGGTTACAAGTGGCAATCGGGACCCCGAATTCCCTCCCCGCTTGGCTCGGAGCGCTGGAACGCTGCCCAAAGACACTGTCTGATTCGACATTTATTTAAGTAATTTACATTACTCTCCCCCCTCCCACGTCTGTTTCATCCTCTCAACTCGAATATTGCAAGGTGGGTTCCATGGGTAACCTACTTCTCCGCCGCCAGATCCTGCGTAGACCCCACAGCCGCTTCATGTCCTTGGTCTGGTCTAATAAGAGCTAGGCCGGGCCCCTGCCTGACCACTGCTGGGACTGCTTTTGAAGACCGCACTGGAAAATCCAATTTCGCAGTATGGCACGGTACTCACAGTGTCGGAAACCGATGGACGGGTCTATTAGAAGCCACTCTACATGTACTATGTGCACGCACTCATGAGTGGTATCGGCTGACCAAGATTTAGGACTATGTACCGCCGATTAGCCCTGCTCGGCATGGCTGTTGGAAAAGAAAAACGCAAAGATTGTCCACCTCGTTTTAGACTGCTCACATAGGCATATCGTATTGGTCCCCACCCTCTCCACCCCCCCCCCCTCACCCTCACAGCCCGACCCTTTAGGACCCAGCCTACGCAGACATACCTCGCTATTGCGTTATGACAGATGTACGAGTTCCAACCGCAATCAAGTGAGGTCATTTGACCCGCTGGCCGCCCCTCATGCTGGGTAGCAGAGTCATCATCTACGTCGCACCCTTCCTTCCCCCATTACCCCTGGAATGCCTCCCCTCTTCCTTCGCCCTTTCGTGTCACGATGTGGGTGTGTGAATAGAACATAAAGGAAAGTCACTATCCGTTCAACGTGTAAGATTATAGTAAAGAAAAAAATATCAATGAGCGCCACTGTAAGCCGGGCTTGCTTGCTGTGCTATAAGCCCTCCGACCCGGCCTGATGGGGGGTGTCAGCTGGTCTCTATGACCAGGGTCGGCAAGAAAGGGTAGGCACAGCCAAAACAAGTGCGTCGGCCGTTTTTTCGTGTTGTACATCTGGCTGAGTGATTCCCAAAAGCCCTCTTGTCCGCGCCCTGGTCTGCTTTACTACTAACGTCCCACGCCGCATGCGCGTGGTCCAACTCCTGCAGCTGAAGTGAGGCAGTACCTACATAACTTTGTACTAGCCCTACACGCCGCCTCCCGGTCGGTATGATTTCATAAGTGTTGGGCCACAGCCAGCCAACGTTTCAGTGTGCCCTTGACATGTCACATTCGGCGGTCGTTGATTACTGACTGAGCCACGACTCCTTCATTTTTGGGAGGGAAATTGGTCGATACAGTAGAGCTACGGGACGTATTATAATACACATGTCTGCGATCGATGGGTTTATTAGAGTGTGGACATGGCGAGATGGTAGAAGAGGTGTTGGTGGGGTAGCTACGGGGAGAGTTGGAGAGGCGGTTCAACCAGGGACATAATACAAGGGCGGGGGTAAGGAACGAGAACGAAAAAAGACAAAATGGGTGAATTAAATAGGTCCTCCGGAACGAGATTATGAAGGCAGGGAGAGCATGGTAACGCAAAAATACAAGGGTGCGAGTGCGTTAGGGGAACGTGGCGAATAGGCATGCCATGAGGAGGGAGGTGGTAGAGGGTGCAAATCATGGGCAAAGAGGTATGTGGGAACTGAAAAGAGGATGCAAAACGGGAGAGGAGGATGGACTGCTTAGAAGATGGCAAAATCGTGACCGTTGAGGTAATACCGGCCGCCCGCGATGAAGTTGGGGTGGCCCGACAGCGCAGAGGAGGCGGGCTGGTCAACCAAGATGGGGATGTGCACGTGGTCCAGGTCGTCAACGGATGGGGGTGCGGGGCTGCTGCCGCCTGTGCGTGGGTCGGGAACAGCCCCTAAGAGCGCTATATCATCAAAGGTATAGTTATTAATCGGGGTCTGGAGCGACTGCAGGCTGCTGGACCGACCGAGCTGACTGGCATTGAGCGCTGGCGGGGCCTGTTTGGGCAGACGACCCGCCGTAGCGACGCCGACAGCAGCCGCCACAGCCATAGGGAATACGTCGATCGGGTGGTGGGGGGTTGTCGGACTAAGAAGCTGCTCGGCCTCATCGTCATCATCCCCGCCCATATAGACGGTGGACCCTACGCTGCGGCCGAGCTCGTCGTCGTCGTTGTCGCCGATGGTCGGCGGGGTATTTCGCGCCGTGGCCGCACCCATGGGCACCGGGTGATGCGGGGAGAAGGCGAATAGGTCGTCCTCAGCGTCTGGCAGGTGGACAGGCAAGGGCGTGAGCGTAGACGAGAGCTGCTGCTCCTCCGCTTCGTACGCCACGTCAACCTCATCGGCCACCATGTCGCGGATGGCCGGGTAGACCGGCGGGTATGCGGCAGTCGGGTGATGGTAGTGGGCGGGCTGGCTCACTGTGTCGTAGTAGGAAGGGCGCGGGGCGTGGGCCGGGGTGGAGTGCAGCGGCCGCATGAATCGCTTGCAGTGGCGGACGAGGTGGCGGAGCTCAGGCAGGGTGCAGCGCTGGGCGGGGTCGAGGGTGAAGACACGCTGGATAATGTGGTTGAAGTCGTCCGTGATGGGCAAGGCGGTACTAAGGAAATTCGGGTTGGCCACGAAGGCGCGGAAGATGGGATCGGACAAGATGGCCTGGTTCCACGGGTTGCGGCCGCTGGCCAAGTTGACCAGGATGACACCCAGGGACCATACGTCGTTGGCAGGTGTGTCATAACCGACGCCCAGCCCATCGAGTCCGCCCTGGCACTCCGGGCTCATGTAGTACGAGGATCCGCAACCAATGTCGGTTGACACGCGGTGGTCAGTGGCCAGGCCGAAATCGATGAGCTTGATGAGGCGGCCGTCCTCCAAGACTAGTACATTCTCGGGCTTCAGGTCGCGGTGGTAGACACCGTGACGGTGGCAGTGCTCGACGGCGTCCAGGAGCTGCAAAAACACGCGGCGCACCACCCGGTCGTGGTTGGGGCCCTTGAAAGTGGGGTTGTTCACGATGTTGTCATAGAGATCACCGCCAGGGCAATACTCCATCACCATGAACACGTACTCACCCCGGTGTTCAACAAAGTAGAGGCGGGCCACGTTGGGGTGCGCCGGGAGTCGCCGCTGCAGGGAAATTTCGATGCTGTAGGAGCACGACTTGGTATCAAAGTCGGCCTTGCGGATGGCCTTGGTGGCGTAGAGGCCGCCGCCCTCGAGGCGGTCACGGGTCAGGTACACTTCACCGTAGGTGCCGACGCCAATGAGTTCCACAAGCTCGTACCGGCCCTGGCCCAGAGTCTGGCCTAGGAGATGGCCGGAGCGGGAGGCTGGGTTGCCGAGCATGCTTAACAGATGAAAAATTAGTTGCGGAGAGGGGAAGGATAATATGGCAGGGAGAGGGTGTAAGAGGAGGCCGACCGTCCGACCGATCAAAGCTGGGGATATTAGGGGGGCGGTAGAATGGAGAGACTCGGGGCAAGGCGAGTAATTGAACTAGAAAGGTGCGATGGTAGCCCGACAAGCGAAGGAGAGGAAACGGTCGACGTTTTAAATAAGCAGGAAATGGGACGGCCGACGGGTTCAGGACAAGGCTCACCGGATCATCGGCGAGTCAGTGCTTGACGATGGTGGCGGGGAAAGTTGGCTGCGGCCCGACATGCGGTACGACCAGCCACGAGGATACTTGAACAGTGGGAAGGGGCTACGACGGCCAGCGACTAGTGGCGGCAGGGCATAGGCAGATGTGGACGGAAAGGTTCACATCCAGGGACGGGGCACACAATTAGACAAGTATTGGGGGGAAGGGGGTAAATCAACGGGCCACGAAAACCGAGTGACCAGGTGACCCCAGAGATTGTAAGGGTGGGTGTGTATGGGCGGACGAGCGGGCGGCGGGAGCCTGGGGCAGAGTCCGTTCACTTCTTCTGGGCGGATGACAAAGGAACCCACGGCGGCGTGGACTGCTTTGGTCAAGGAGGAATACAATAGTTAGAGGACGATATATATATATATATATAGATGCAACTATATAAAAAAAATCAACCGCGCAGCAAGGGCCTTAGTGGTAAAGTACGGGTGTGCAAGGCTACGTTGTGGAAGAGCGTGGTTGTAGTCAAAAATAGACAGCTGAGCCAGAGTCGATTGCGGAGTGATGAGCTTGACAATTCCGGGCGGGTCCGGGGTTTATATACGCGACGGGTCCGTATGGAGGAGAGAGGGAGTGTCGCGGGCATGGGCCGCAGTGGCACAGAGGCCAAGCGGGTGGGAAGTAATGGGTGAGAGGGCCGAGTCGTATCATTCCGGGGCGGCGAAAGCGAAATAGATGGGAGAGGGAGGGGCGGTTACGCTGGGATTTCCCACCCGTCCAAGTTGAGAAGCGGGGGTGGGAGACGGCGAAGGGCGCACGTCGTCAGGCGTGTGGGAGCCGCCGGTTCAAGGGTGGGGACAACCGATTGGGCAAAGTGGGGACGGATACCTCACACTACAGCAATAAAGGGGAGGGAGGGTGTAAGCGAGACAGGGCAGGGACGGCGGCTTGTAAAGGGGTGACGACGAGGTAGCAAAGCAAGGCAGAAGCATATTCAGGGGCCAGCCATGTAGCCCTAAAAGCTAGCTGCGAGGACCAACCACACCGCTGCAGGATTGAATCGTGCGCGGGGAAGGGGTGCGCCCTTAGTGCAGGGAAGGGCGGCAAGGAGTTGCCAGCAGGTAAAGCCAAGTCCCTCCCTCGGCCGTAGACAGCCAGGTCGTGGACCGCCAAAGCCGACCCCCTGGGGTAGCCAAAAAAACATATACTAGACAGCCTTGCTAGCTAATCGCGGAGGTGGATTGTTGTACTCGGGGGCACCCTCCGAGAAAGCCTTAATGTCGTAGGGCTGCCAGGTTCTCCGCCCTCTGCCATACGCAATAGGCGGGTGGGCTGTGCCAAGAAAGGAGGAGAGCCGCGTCACCTCACTACGGCGGGCAGTCACATCGACGGGAAGATTCGGGGAAAGCCCTGGGCCGTCGACCAATGGCCATAGGCACCGGTCCATGGGCGGGACTACCATGACTTCACGCTGACCACTGGCCATTAGTCTGGTGCCACCAGCTCGCTGGGTGTGAGGGGGGGGGCATTGGAATGGGCGAAAAAATAGAGGATGTAGGCCAGAAACCACCTCCCCCTCTCCCAGCACCTGTCCAGTTTCAGTAAGGAACCGAAAAGGGGGCGTTCGTAACTGGCCGGCCCAAGGTAGCTTTATTCCGACTGGCCTAGGCAAAGGCCGAGGGGCCTAGAGGCCGGCAAAATACGCAACTCCCAGTCTCCAAAGTGCCTCGACCGAATTCGACGCCGTTGGGGCCATCTACGGCTAGGGTTGAATTCCGGCCTCAAACGCTAAGTCTTCACAGGGCGAGCCCGCCTTGATCAAACGGCAAAGGCTAACCCCGGCCCTTCACCGCTATTAGGTTGGTGCACGAGCCCGTCCATGACGCGAATAGGGTGAGCGAGTAACCGTCTCAACCTCCTCCTCTTCCCATCCCTCCCATCTAAAATATAGTGGCCACGCAGCTCTCCTTCCGGCCACCCCGGTTTAATGCCCAAAACAGTGAGTAAAACGAGCGATAATAACGCCATTCTTAGTGCAAACAGGGGGTGGGGGCGTGACCCTCCTATTTACTGCACAACGGGGGCAATCTCACTCTCCGTCCTCCCTATCCATTCGGTCGGACGCCCTACTTCGGCTTATTCATTAGGCTTGCATTGTGCGGGCGAGGGAGGGACAATCCGCGGAGGGACTTGCGGCTGCAGGGATAATATGGCTGAATTCGGAGGTGGTGATGGGGGGAAATGGGGGTGGCGGCGGATAACCGCCTGGATTCAGTACTTCATTATCCGCCCCGCCCCCACCCACCCCTCCTGATCATTAAGCTTCGGACCGTAGCGAATACCGATGGGGAGGAGGGGCAGTTGACGACAAGCGGGAGCGGGGCTACCGTTGACGTTGATGCCAACGACCTAGTCCAGGTTAACTGCGGTGCCGCGTCAGCAGATGCATGGCCCACATTCCCTGGCCATCTCTATTGGAGTGTCGGGTCTCTCCCCTCCTTCAGTACAACCGAATATCCCTGTATATCGGACTTGAGAGGCACCATAGTGAATCGGTGTGGGAAGGCTGTAAAGGTGCTAGCGAAGCGGCCTAAGACAGCGTGCTACCTTGCTAAGGGGCCGCCACAACTCCGGTCCGCCCGTGGATTCTCTGGATTTCAATTTCACCCCGAAGTATGGCGCAACCGGTCTGCTGTGAGTCCGGACCGAATGCTGGCGATGACTTGCAGGCCATTTGGGCTGCTCCATAAGGAGCGGTTCATGCAGTACCGAAATCAAGAAAAAAAAACAGATTCTCCTACGTGCCTGACCAGCGTAGCCCCTCGCTAGTTTCGCTACTGTTTGTCGCCGCCACTTCATTTGTGTCGCCGTCGCAGAATATGGTTACTGCGCCCGTCATCTGGCCGCGTTGGAGCGGGGAAGGGGCCATCAAGGTAGGCTTAGGCTTTAAAGCGCAGGCACATGCGATCAAGTGAGGGTAGCTGTGACATACTGCCTTGCCCATCTGGTGTGATATACCACCGCGCATAGCCCTGCCAAGGTATAAGGATAATAAAAAAATGCCACTACTAACTTCACGAGAGCGCTGGGTGGATGTGTGGATTCTAGCAGGGGAGGCGCGATGGTGTTTGAGTGGCGGCGTGGCCCTATCCTCCGCCCTCCCACCTCGACTTGGTATAAGGATTCGCGTTCCAACCTGAAACGCTACCGTCATTCCAGCCACCTACCGCGACCACGCTCGGTCCCAGTTACCAAGGGCCAGGCAGGGAGAGGAGGGATGCGGCCTCGACAACGCTGGCTCGCAGTGACAATCCACCTAGACAATGCAGAAAAAGGGGGCCACTGATATTCCACGCCTAAAAAGTGGGAGTGCATGAAGTCAACAGGGTTGAGAATCACAGACCCTCCCGCACCGGCAACGGATTTTCCGCTCCAAACCACTCGGTAAAGACAAACCAGGGGCTCGGCGTTAGCATTGCAATCAACCACTGTTCCTTGCCCGGGTATGGTAACTGTTGGGTTTTACACCTTGGCCCCAGTGCAGTTGTGTCCCGTACCCGCGGGACCCGGTCGGATTATAGTGTGTCTATTGCAGCGGATCGTTCGCCTGTGGCAGTCGCTATACGCCACCCGCCTCATTGTCTATTTCATATTGTCCACCTCCCTTCCCCTCTCTAGTTCAAGTAAAAGCCACTTAATTTGACATATGCACTGCTTCCATGGACCTTGAGCCATTTTATACATACTACGCGTAGAAAAGGCAGCTTATAATGGCAACTAACCACCACACGTAGGTCCAGGCAGTGCGGCGTCGCCAGGTGGTTCGGCCCCGAAGTGCAGAGAAAGTGAACCTACAGGTGTGGCCTCTCTATCCTGATAGCAAAACGGAACAGGTAATGATGCAGTCCGGCGTTAGACCCCGGCGCCATACTCTAGAATGTCCGCACGAGGACTGATGTATCCTAGCCACCTTTAGGGGCCTGTCCTCCAATTCCCACCTCTTCTCAATTGCCTGTATTCAGGGTAAGAGCAGCAGAGGCTAAGGGGCCAATCTCGACCTCCGAATCCTCTATCTAAACATCAAGGGCCTGTCCTGCTGTCGCACACGACTCTTTTTGAACGCCCACATCACCCTGCATCACTATTCAGGTCCATGGTCCAACATATAGTATGGCTTTCCCTTCGGCCCATCCTTTTACTCAGGTTGCTAAATATATCCATACCAGGCAGTACCGTGCACCCAGCAGTAAATTCATAGATATAATAAGAGTGCAATTTAAGGACCAAGCAACTACACATTTTGACAGCGTTTTTGGTCGGATTACTATCCTCCCGACTGCCATATTCTCCTCTTCTCTACAGAAAATAGCGACGGGTGCATTACATCTTCAACCTGAGTCTAGGGTAGTAAGAACCAGAAACCGGGGCACGCGGACCACTCAATGTTAAACGGCAGGGCCGCATTTAACCTAGTGATTCCAGAAGCGAAGCGGTAAACGCCCGATCATCCATGTAAATTCTAACCGTGTAAAAACTACCTGTTATCAGAGGTTTTTATACCTTCTGGCTACTCGATAAATGGCTGGCAAACTTCTCTGTCCGAAACCTAAAATGCCAAGTGTAGGACAGAGAACGCGCAGCAACGGATATTAGTAAAAGCGCGAGGAAAGAGAGAGGGGAGCGGTTAGATAGATGTGAAGGTACTGAGAGGCAACAAGGGGATAATGTACGGGCGGCGGTTACACAGGTAATGGCGGGCGGTCTTGGCTCCTCCGCGATATACTTTAGTCGATGCAAAAGCACCCTGTTTTTGCGCCGGTCCCTCCATTGCCTGCTACATGTCAGGGCTCCCGTCGGCAGGGCGGCATTGGGTGACGGTAAGGCCAGCCAATACTTTCTTATCTTTCCATTTTTTCTTATTCCATCCACTTATTAGTCTAAGGTGGGATGGTCGCACACAATATCGCGGAATGTGGGCGTTGGCATTCGTAGTGCGACAAGTAAGTGTAGGTTACTGCCTAAAATCTCCCAATAAGGCTAACGCTTAGCCCAGCATCGGACCAAGTCGCCATTCCTCCGTGCTCCCTTGCCTGCCAGGATACTTGACCGGCCTCATGGCCCACACCATTCTTCTTTCTCCCTGGCCCTAGTGGGCTTGATTGAATATCGCAGTAATGAGCCTACAAGGTAATGAATAGCAGATTAAGGAAGGATGCTGGTTCACTCTGCCTGTGGAAAAAAATAATTACGTAGCAAATAGGTCACCATCATTATACCCCTTGCGTTATGACTGGAATCCCGTCGATGAACCAGCCGCTGGGCTAGCAGCTTTACTGGGGGGGGGATCGGAATCTATCAAAAAAAAATCCAAGCTCGGTGAATGCTACCCTGTCAAGTTTGGCCATTCACCTTCTAAAAACATGTTGAGATAGGACTGGTCAGGGTCTTCCAAAGAGCGGTGCTGGTGCGACCAGCATTCCTACCGCTCTCCCAGCCGCCTATCTCACAGCACCTGCTGCTTCACCCCTTCCCCGGTCCTGCCCCGCACTGTCCGTTGGCGTCAATATTAAAGCCAACGCTTCAACTTGCAGGGTTTGGGTCTGCTACGTAGGTAGGGGGCCTTCAAGTGAGAGAACAGGAGGATAGGGGTGGAAATACGGCAGGACGTACTAAGCGGCCATGGTCGTGGATGGGAATTAAAAAAAGCCCCTATTTCTGTACCTTTCCGTACTTGTCTATTTGCAAGTTGCTCAAATTAGCCTGAGAGCTATGCTAACCAAGAGAGGGGTGGGAAGGGGGTCTGATGGATAACCATTCCATACTACGTATACCTACCCCCCACCCTTTTCCCTTCGCCTGTCGTAAGATCTACGTTCCCAGCTTACAAAGCCCTCCGACCGTGGCAGACCAAAGCCTCTACCTTCAATTCAAATCGCCTGTGCTAGATCTACACTGTCCAGTCTTTACACCTCACCTCGCCCGCGTGAAGGTTTAAATCCAGACCTCGACGGAAATACGCATACCGACGCAGTTGTGAGCTTAATCACGACCACGCCTATCTACCACGCAATATATAATACCCCTCTTTCGTTGGTAAGGTGGCCTGGCACTTTCCCACTTCCGGCTTCACGGCTTTCCGCAGGGCGCCTAGATATCCACGAATCCGGGATGTGTGGGTGTGTCACACGACCGCTCCCATCATTGGCTTTCTTCTCAGTATTTTAAGACGACATCACCTGTCGGATGATCCCAGGAAAAAAAAAGTAACGATAATCGATTTGCCCACTCATTTTCATCGTTCACCAGTTATTCCTATTTCACCTCCGGTTCCAGGCTCGCTATGTATAACTGAAAACTCTGATGGCTCTACTGATTTCGACCGAATCACTGCCTGTTGCCTGATCTATGGGGTACTTGTCTGTACGGGCTAAGCGATAGGTATGGTTTCCGGCTCCAGCTTCAATGGGCGTAAACCGTTTATCCGTTTGGTGGTGCTATATACTTCATCACCTCTCCTCTGCCGCAGCTCTTGTCGCAGCGATTACAGCGTCCAGTCTTTCCATAGCCAGTGCGAAACAGCTGCCACAACTGAGTACACTGTCGATCAGCAACAGCTTTTTGTCAGATTCGAGGTGCGGTGGAGTGTGGATTACAAATTCGGTACCGGTTGGGGGGCAGTGGGATCTACCGGTATCCTGGTTCCTGCGTCAACGACGCATGTGAGTAGGGTTTTCCAAGGCGGAATGGGGGGAAGGTAAGTATTGGCCGAAGGTGGAAAGTTCCAGTTTCATTGCCACATCTGGCCACACTGAAACGGCTAGCAGGGCTCACCCTCTGTACCCTGCTGGCGGTTCGGTTGGTGGAAAGGCGAAGGTGGCGGATCTCCCCTTCCTTAAGGTAAAATAAGGAGTCGACCAGGCTCCGCTCGGCACCCGCTATCCTATCGACCCGATCGATTGCGTAATCCATCAATCAGTACCGGTAGAGGGTTGTGTGACTTTGAGGCGAAGTGAAAATATTTGCTTAAGATAGGTACTCAGGGTATTACTTATAGAATTAAAAAGGGAGGAGGAGGTGGTGGAGGATAGAATTACTAAATGTGCAACTGTAGCGACGAGGAGCCCCGTCGACTGGGGTCAATATACCATGGTGTGAGAGAGAGAGGGTGGGGGAACTAGCCTCTACTTTCTCTCAATCTATGCAACCTCCACTAGAGCTCGCCAGACAGCACATGTACGGATGTCCATGCCCTACGCTGCACGTCCGGCGACTTGGAGGTACCCTTGGCCGCCTTCTCTCCTAATCATTCACCTCTACCCCCTCTTCTGGTACGCAATATTCCTACTTTGGACATGGGTACCCTAGAGCGACCAAGACGACGTGACACGGCATCGCTCGATCACACCTACCTATGAAATGCACTGCAACCGTAGTGCTACACTGTTAAAGGTACGGGTTATGTGCCTCGAGTTGTTCAGTCTGCTGTAAAGAGGGGTTCGAAGTGTTTCTGGGTTAGTCACATGTACCTTGTGGCCATCACAGGCTAACGGTGTGCAGCCCACCTGTATTTTTTTGAATAGCCAATTGGAAGGGGGAGGAAGTCGGTCTATTTAACGCTGTGTAGTAGCTGCGACTCTCATGTGTGCGCAGCAGAGCCACCTCACACCCAACTTAGAAATAATAATAATAAAAGCACCGGTGCGGAGAAAATGTGATTCGGACGGCAGTGGGGAGTGGCGTCCCCCCAGGCTGCAACTGGGAGGAGACATGTATCAAAGCAGGATGCCGACGAATAGAAGGTGGTTTGCGCCGTCTCGTCATACCCCCCACCCCAGCCACCTCTCCCTCGTGGAGCTGAAAAGTGGACTAGGCAGCTGCAAAGTAATACGCAGGCGAGAGGGGTTGGACGTTTAAGGGTGGCTGGCCGGATCTATCTCGCGAAAGGCCTTGACTGTCTCATGTCAATTAGGTGGCCATCTACCCAGCCCTCCACATAAGCAGGATGGGCCGTGAACTCATCGTACAGAGGCCATTTCCCATCAGGCGGGGTATGCGGGGGCAGTAATCTAAAGTAAGCGACGAGAGGGTGGCAACGTGCAATTAACAGCGAGGGGTGGTTGTATCATGGCCGTCAGGTATCGACCTAGTGGAAAAAAAGGGATCCGAGCGGGAACGATTTCATCCTTTTCGGCGTTCTGGGTTACTTACCTTTTATAGGATGTTAAGGGCACAGTAGTGTACAAGTTAAATTGTATCACCTGTCCTCCGCCCTTTTCCCTTCCACTTGGTAGCCAAGGGTGTCATTGACCCGCTTGGCGCCTCAAAGGCCCCAACATGCGACCAAGCACTAGAAAATGGTAGACCCACAGACCTTCTCTAAACCTAACGCGGCGTCAAGCGGATCGGCGGGTGGTGAACCGTTTTTTTCCATCCCCATCCCGAGTCCGAAACCGTGGGCAACATTACCATTCCCGCCTCGCCTCCCTATCAACGCTCATCCTTCCCGCCCGCCCCAGTCCGAAGATCCTTGCACTGACATCTGTTGGGGGGCCCTTATAAGCCGACACACTTTTTCATCCAACAGGCCTACGTGCGACCGACGAGACCATAGTGGGGCAGGGTGACGACCAGCGGGTAAATTTGAAGGGATCGTACCTGCTCCCCGTCTTTCCCATTGTTCCAACTTTGCACATAGGAGGGGGGGAAGGGTGACTGGCGCTCAAGGTGCCCCTGGCAGTGACAACGCTATAGAGGGGTGGTAGAGGAGGGTGGGGAGACACTGGAGCAGGACCTTATACCCGTCAGAGCACCCAGTAACGTAATAATAGGTCGCCAAGCCGGATTCAATTTGTCCACAAGCTAGTACTCCAGCTTATAGAGTACTGTGTATCGAAGGCGCACAGGTCGGGTTCATTAAGGCGCTTATAACGAAATCAAGCCGACATCAAGACGCCGGGGGTATTTGGAGTATTAGGTAACGTATAAACAGGGTATGTCTAAGCCTGTACCTGGCGAACCATGGAAAGAGGAAAAAGTGTCCCTACGACTTTCATCCCCGCTGGTCACTCATTTCAGTTTGAGACCGGTCCCGCCCGACCTCGTTGACACCCTTATTCACGGCCGACCTCACCCGAGTACTCCGGCAGGCTGCTAGCTAACTTTTTCGGCTCGTTCATCGTCACCTACTGGGGATCCAGCTCTTCCCTTCTATTCCGTCCAATTACCCATACACCACCGCACTGAGTAGCTTGCTAAAGTTCGACGTTTTAAATCGTGGGGCGTCATAGCGTGAATCCGTTTCAACCTGAAGACAGTAGATCTCGCCGGCCTGCCAGTTTTCTCATGCAGCGTCCCCTCCTCTCTCTCCGTCAAATCATATTTGCAGATATCGCGGCAATGTGCCCTCCATACCAATTCCTGTTTAATTTGGCGTAATAATTATGAATAGACATGACAATGATGTAGAGGGCGGGTGATTCTGATTTGATCATGAAGGAGAAAATCACCTGTTGGCATTTGAAAGCTTAGACTGTCGAACCGCCTTGTGCACCCTGTGGCATACTTAATTCAATAGCAGCATGCATTGGAATTGTAAATACTTAATCGTTACCTACTACCCACCTCGGGCCATTAAGTCCAGGTCGCTGTGCTATCAGCAGGCCTCATTATCTTATCGTATAAGGGTCATGTTCCCGTTCATGCCCCGGTTTTCTTAATAATCGGTAAAGGTTTATCCTACCAGTCCTGACTGGGCGGGTATAGCAGCAGCTGGTTCACACCCTAGTACGATGGTACAATCCTTATTTGACATGTCAGCATGAGAAAATAACGAATATGGATTAGGGAGGACGGACAAGTTGATCCGATCCAAGCTGCCATGGTGACTATGTCGGTTATCGAGAGGGTACGGTTGTGCAATAAGCAGTGGCACAAGCTTCAATGGGAGGCTAAGTCACCTCAACATCTATACCATCGCCCGGGGCAGTTGTCAGGAACCTTCCAAGGCTGGCAAATATGAGCTCAAAGCTGTGTGAAGTGACACCAATTTGGTGCGGTATTATCGATCTACGCGATGGGAAGGACGTTCTTCTAGCCACCATGTCAGGTTAAGGATCTTATCTCGACTGCCACTAACCAAATCAGAGGAAGCCTATCCGGCGTCACCCACCCCAATAGCTAGATAGGTAAGGTATAAGCGGTCACGTAGTGCTTCGGGCCCGCGATGTACAGATAGTTCGAAGATCAGTGTCACCTAGCTGTCAAAAGAGTCCTAGAACTTCGAAGGATTGAAGCTCTGACTGAAGTGGTCGGGGTGGGGGGGCGCTTGTGAGACAGCCGAGTGTGGGTACGGAGAGAAAAAAGGTGTGATGTGTGACTATAATTGGATGTAAAGCCACAGCGGAGTCCACCGAGGGGCTAGTGCCGGTTCTAGTCGCTACCAGAGATGCGTAATGCCAGCATCTGCCACGCCAGTAGCGGCAGGGCCGGTCCTGTCAGCCCCTGATTCTCCTGCCGCGCACATTGTTACGACGCCACTCAGATTTGACAGCGGCCATATCAACATGGAAGTCAACGATCCAACCAAGCGCCGGCTGGTCTGGCGTGAGCGTGCAAACTGGGTACAATCAATGAATGATGATGAAAGATTAAGTAATGGAAAAGACGGGGTGAGATGAGGTAGGGTAGGGTAGGATGGAATGGGCAGCGCCCTGTGACCAAGTTTGGGCAGTACGGAAGAAAAGTAGGGATACCGTGGCTAGGGTATGATGCCCCTCTGTCGCCCTCCCCGCCCTCTTTTCAGCCCAGTACGATAAATTACCCCGTCATGCGACCTGATAGCTATCCCTCCCCACTTTGGCGGGTGGACGGATAATTGTTTCTTCTCGCAAATGAAATTGGGCCAGGCCAAGTACCTATGGCAGGTCAGTGTAAGGTGGTGATCCAAACTAAAGGATTGAGTGGCACGTGACCTCGCTGTAGAGGCGGGGAATTCTACCAGCAACAGTGGGTGCAACCTGCTCTTGGGGGGCATTAAGCTCGACCCCGATTAGCCGGGGTTGCTGGATGTGGGCCTCTACACGACATCCAAACGTCAGTGAGGTTCAGTGAGCCGAATCGTCTAGCGTATACGCCACGGCAACGTGTTGGAGTAGATATAGTGTCAGCCTGGGCCTTGGTATATACCAGGGGGCTCCTTCCTTTTTCTTCCCGTCGAGCCCCTTATTCTTGCCGGCGATAGGCTTCAAGGTGCTTCCTTCTTAATTATCTTACGGATGTCACCGTTACGTGACGACTACGTTACCGTGGTCTCAGTGGTAGAGAAGGCGCCCTTGGGGAGTAGCTATGCATCAACAACTTGGTGATACAGAAAGGATCAATATTAGGACCGATTCGAAAAAAACTGGTTACCCTAAAAGAGGAATATGTACCGGACAATATAACCAAAGGCGGATGAGGGAGGGCAGTAGACGGGATAAGATGCAGAGCTCATGACGCCCCGCCTTCCGCTCTCTGTTTGCGCGCACATATATAGAACGACCGCCATATGAACAAAATGGACAGTAAAACCCTTGCCGCCAAGTGGCCCATTCCCTACGCAGGGTTTGAGCGTTATGGTCCTTTTCTTACGAGACGGATACGTTCCAGACTGGAGGCTCGGAGGGAACTTGGTAGCCCCCCCCGGCTGAACATCCCAGTTGGGCGACCCCTTTCTCTCGCACGCAATACATTCCCGCGTGCTGCTCTTTACTACTGTTTGTACCTTGTGTGTACACGGAGTCTTCGTAAGAGTTAGCCAATGCCTCCTCTGCCTATTAACTTTCTGTACGTCAACGCGCCCTGTATAAACCTCTAAGTCATAGTAGGACTGCGTTGAATGCAACCTGAGACCATATACGTTGCCGATGAGCTGAATTTTCCCTTATCTCAAGCTACCAGTCAGGATGGAAATCCCTTTTTACACTTTAAGATTAGCAGTAGGATAGGTACCATGGTATCTCTCCAACGTATGAACCTGCTAATAATTTTAGCCTGGCTTCTCCCACTGGTGGGTTTCGAGGGGATGCCGTCCGTCGACTGATGAGCTCTACTACTAATTAGGGTCGTCGTGCCCCCATGCCATTTTTCGGGACCCAGTCTACACCAGTTAGCGTCTACGAAATAGAGCTAACGTGGAACCCGAAGCTTCGTTTAGGGGAGACCTCTATACTCTATGTTGCAGCGTGACCTACAGTGCGCAGATAAAGGTGGCAAACGATGCAGGTCGCTGTCCCGCTGCATTGTGTAGACCCTGCCGCGGTGCATGCGCATGACCCCGACTCAAGTATTTTTTTAGGGGGACCGGAAGGTGCCTCGGAGGCCAGGTAGACTCTGCGCTATACGTAATACTAAAAGAGTGCAACAAACGCAGCTATCAACCTTCTTAACGTCACTGATTCTGCATAGGTGTGGCGATTGACTCCATAATGAGGAGTAGTTAGTACAAGCGCGGAA
>JANBPT010000726.1:0-24684 GCA_027575765.1 Tieghemiomyces parasiticus
ACAGGTGGGCACGGCCCGATAACGTACGGCATGGGTGGACCAGCGTCTGCCAAAAGTACTAGGATTTCTGTCGTCTATTAAAGTAGCAATGAGAAGTTACACCTGCGGTCTTTAACCCCCGACATCATCTTACTTCTCCCCCCCCAGGACGAACAGACCGACCCTTGAAAAAAGCTGTTATTGACTTCTCACAGAAATAAACATCTGCGGCCTGTTCAAGCCGGTCGTCTTCTACTATTATTATTGGAATGGGCCTCGCTCGATTAATCCCTGCTACTCGTCACTTTTTATAATGATCGGCTTAGAATGCCAGGTGTTAGATTACCAACTACTTGTCTGAGAGGGTTAGCCGAGGGAGGGGCTAGATGAGCCTTGGTTGGAAAGTAAGCGGGCCTGTCGATTTTACGGAATATTATGTACATCTATATACATATATATATCATATTAGGTGTGAGCTCCCAGAAAGGGAAGGTGTAGAGATTCTTAGTTCTCGGAAGGTAGGTTGAGCAGTCAGGGGATAGTAATGACAACGAGCGGCTGCAATGCTTTCCAGGCACCAACTTTTTACCCGAATTGGCCTCCTGATTTCGCTCTCCGCTGTGGCACCTCTGCTCCCCCACCTTCCAATACTTCATATTCGCTGCGTAGTATGGGTTGCACGGGGGTTTTATGTAATTTATTGGTTATTAGTGGAGACCTGGGCTGTCCCTCCGGGGTGTCATTTGCTCGAATGGCTACGGCGTCGAAGCCGCTTCTGCCATCCTAACGTGCATCTGGGATTAAATAAAGGCCCACGCCCCTTGCGTCCTCGGGGGTGGGTTAGAAATGAACCATGGTGTAGCAAAAGTGGAGGGATAAATGCTCGACCGGACCTCCCAACCGTGTCCTAACCGACAGGGTGGGGCTTCTGGACTGCCCTCCCCCCACTCTCCTCTGTGCTTAAGGGCCAGCCCTTCTCTCCCCCTCCCATCTGGGGAGAAGCACGTCAGGTAGGTGGCCCTGGTTCTTCACAACATGAGGTTGCTCAGACCCGCCCCAAAGGTCTCTCCTTTAGACCTTGTAATTGCTGTGGAGCTAGACAAGAATGATAAGCGGTGTACCGATAATTAAGGGCTCACGTCGTGAGAGAAGAAAGGGTTCGATACTTACTGATAAGTACCGCTGTCCCCTATGTACGCTGAGGTGGATAAGCAGAGATCATTCGACTTCCCGTGGCTACCCCCGGTACTGCGTGCCTATCTCGTCGCCGCCAGCATGTACCCTCCCCTTCGCTTAGGCTGGTGGAACACCTGTCTAGAAACCACGCCATACGCCGCTCGCTAGTCTTCCTTTAATCCCGCCGTCATGGATACCATTCATCGGGTAAGGGCGTTGAAGTATACCTTACACGCGTAATCTGCTTGGTCCGGCCCGGCCCTGACCAGGTCAGACACGTTGTCACATGCAAATATGCCGGTATGGTACGTCTCCCATTTCTAGGCGCAAACTTTAGATTAACGGCATCTGGGAATAACCGACAGCCATGCTGATACGCACTGTTTACGGCTGAATTCACGGTTGTTGTGCTAAAAATTGCTACGAACCGAATGGGCCCACTCTGTGAGAAAGAATGGGTGGGCTAAGGGTCATAGGGCATTGTCTACTCAAGGTGAGGGGGGGGAAGGACAGGCGGAGAGTTAGTACAGAGCATCGATGTGGAGGCAACGGGGGGGGGTGTTAATTGGGCCACTAAAATTATCGGCTGATTTCTGATTTAGGCTGTTGCCTGCTTAGCACAGGCGGCGACAGTGTCTAGGGGACAGGACCAGGAGCAAGTATGGCGCGGGGAGGGAGGGGGCGATCATTGCCATCCAGATTCGGTACCATGTGTAACTGAAGGCTGTGGCGATGGGCAGGTGGAGGGCCGCTTTGGGCGGGGTCAGGCTCTGGCATCATAGTCCTCCAGCTCTCCTCGAATAGCCAGGCCGGATGGAGGTAAAAAAAACCACCCAGAGTCCCAGGACGGCCCAACTCCTCTCTGCCAGTAAAGCTACCAGGCCAGCCTATACGCAGGGTCTTTCTCAACCGTGGGGCTGTAATCGGGTTCCGAAACCAGTCGCAGCCTCAGGCCCGGGTGCCCATTCTGCAGCCAACGCTCCCAGCAGAAGGAGGTATAAATACCTGGCCTCACAGGCCGTCGCCAGCCGCCTTCCCTGCGTATTCGGCTTGGTCTGTTACATCGGCTATAATGTATACAAGCTACCGTCAATTCAACGCATTGTAGAAATCGATCTGCGTACTCTTTCGCCCGCACGGCGCCTTTATCTTTCGATCCATTCGCCTTTAGTCTCGCACTCGCCACGCCCTTGCCTCTCGCTTCGGCCAATACTGGTCGGCGCCAACACCTCTGGAAGAAAACCAAACGCTCCGTTTCGCCTGCGACGAGTTGTCACCTCCCCCCACTAACCTTTTGCACCTATCAGCTCCGCCCGTTACGCCTACCCCGCTTCCCACCCCCCGCCGCCTCTCAGTCTTCTTCTTCATTTCCCTTTCCAGGGCTCAGCCACAGAGTACCAACGTCTCCAAGGACTTGGGTATTAGGCCACAAGCGCCTCTCAAATTTTAGCACCACTGCTACTCACTTCGACACCTTTTTTTCCCCTTAGCTCTGCATTCTCGCCACCTGCCGCAGCCCACCATGACACGATCGGCTCCTGTTTCACCCGTCGCCCGCCAAGTGACCTGCACGGCCCCCGTCAACATCGCCGTCGTCAAGTACTGGGGCAAACGGGACGCGAAGCTGATTCTGCCCAGCAACTCATCGCTGTCGGTGACGCTGTCACAGGACGACCTGCATTCGCGCACCACCATTAGCCTGGCCCCAACCCATGTTACCGACCGCATGTGGCTGAATGGTTCGGAGTGCTCGGTGCCGGCCAACGAACGGCTGGTCAACTGCCTGGCGGCTGCTCGCCGTCACCGCGAAGCCCTGGAGAAGGCCAACCCGGAGCTGCCGCGGTGGTCAACGTGGGGCATCCACATTGGTTCAGAAAACAATTTCCCGACGGCCGCGGGGCTCGCGTCGTCGGCGTCGGGATATGCCTGCCTGGTGTTCACGCTGGCGCAGGTGCTTGAGCTGCCCCTGACCGGCCCGGAACTATCCCGCTACGCCCGGCTGGGGTCGGGGTCTGCCTGCCGGTCCATCATGGGCGGGTTCGTGGCCTGGAACATGGGGACCCAGGCCGACGGCACCGACAGTCAGGCGTACCAGGTGGCTCCTGAGACCCACTGGCCCGAACTAGAGGCACTGATCCTCGTGGTGAACGACGCCAAGAAGGGCACCAGCTCGACCGTCGGCATGCAGACCACCGTCGCCACGTCCGCTCTCGCCGCCCACCGGTTCACCCACGTGGTGCCCGAGCGGATGCGCGCCATGGAGACCGCCATCGCCGATCGCGACTTTGCCCAGTTTGCCGAACTCACCATGCAGGACTCCAACCAGTTCCACGCCATCTGCCTTGATACCTACCCGCCCATCTTTTACATGAACGACACATCCAAAGCTGTCGTCCACCTCGTCACCGCCATCAACCGGCTGATGCCGACCATCCAGGCGGCCTACACCTTCGATGCCGGACCGAACGCTGTGATCTACGCCCCGCGCGACCACATGACCCGCCTGCTTCAGCTGTTTACCTACTTCTTCCCGGCCCCCACCGACGTCTCCACCCGCGACTTTTTCAATGACCCCTACGCCCGCGTGCCCGAGGGCGTCGTGCTGGGCCGTGATTTCCCCGCCGAGTACCAGGCCGTCCGGGATACGTTCGCTGTCAGCACGCCGGGTGCCGTCAAGCGCATCATCCACACCAGGGTGGGCGACGGACCTCGCGTACTCTCCAGTCCCGAGGCCAGCGTACTGAATGCCCAGGGTCTGCCCAAGAGCCTTAAATAAGCGAGTTGTAATCTGAATCCCTGGTCGCTGGTGCTGTCGTTTTTTTCTTTGGTCATGGGTTCCCGAGATATTTATACCAAGTTTAAAATTGTCTGCCCTCTCCCTATTATAATTTCATATATTGTAATCATCGAAACCATCTAAATATATTATTTGATATTCATCTCCATGACACAGACCACATTATTATTTGACACTTCTGAACCATCTTTGTGTCGTCGGCACGTCCTATTGCAGCGTATTTATTCGGATAGCCAAAGTCGTTCAGATGCTGTGTTATTCTACAAATCGCCGCATCGCAGGGCCTTTTGTCCACGTAGGTCTGTGGGTTTTAGTATGTCGAGAGAGTCCGGGCTGTGCCACGTAACCACAACCGTGAATACATGAGAATTTGGCCCAGGCTGATGGGACTTGCCGAACCTACCTTCCTCCTCGCTGCCTAACCAGCTAACTGTCAATTTCATCTCTAGACTATGAATACGTTCAGGATCAACAGGATAAGATAGAGCGGTAGTGGCCGCCTATCCCTTGAAGAATCCGACGGTCACAGTCCCCTACTACTGACTGCCACGTCAATCGCTCGGATGCGCTCTCACTGGGCCCTTTGGCTCCCATTCCCCGCCGTGCTCAGCACAGCGGTGTCCCCCCATCAGTCCCGGCGGGGGAGGAAAAGTCACCACTTCCCCGCCTTTCCACCAGTCCGGCCCCCACCGCTGCCGCTCTCGTTGTCATAGATAACCCGCTGCCCTACTTCCTCTCATCTCATCTGGTCCTCACCACCTAGCGCGTGTCCTTCTTTCCCCTCCCCACCGTTGCTGCACCAGCCTCGTCGCGTAACTTGGCCTCATCTTTACCCTGTCTCCCTAAACCACTATCCTCTTCCACCCTCCCCTCCGCACTTCGACCACCATGCTTAGTACCCTTGTCTCGACCTGGAGATGGCAGGTCATGGCCGTGGCCTTGGTGGCCCTCGTCTGGACCACCGCCGTATCGGCCGCCAAGGGCCCCAAGATTACCCACACGGTCTTTTTTGACATTGAGCAGGACGGCAAGCCCCTGGGCCGTATCGAGATGGGACTGTACGGCAAGACGGTGCCCAAGACCACCGAGAACTTCCGCGCGCTGTGCACGGGTGAGAAGGGGTTCGGTTACGCCGGCTCGAGCTTCCATCGCGTCATCAAGCAATTCATGATCCAGGGTGGGGATTTCACCAAGCACGACGGTACCGGCGGCATGTCCATCTACGGTGACAAGTTCAAAGACGAAAACTTCAAGCTCAAGCACACCAAGCCCGGCGTGCTGTCGATGGCTAACGCCGGCCCCAACACCAACGGCTCGCAGTTCTTCATTACCACCGTCGTCACCTCGTGGCTGGACGGCCGTCACGTCGTGTTTGGCGAGGTCACCAAGGGGATGGATATCGTCCACATGATTGAGGACACTCCCACCGCCAGCGGCGACCGTCCCAAGTCTGCCGTCACGATCGCCAAGAGCGGCGAGCTGACCAAGGACGAGGCTGCTGCTACGGAATCCAGCGCGGAGGAGACCCCCGCCGCCGCCGTTAAGGAGGCCCCCCACGATGAGCTGTAACTTGGCTTCCGCTGGATTCTTAATGACTCTCCCACTCCACCCTTCTCTGTCGCGGTAACCCGCCAACCTAGAGCCTCCTAGCCCGCCGGTGAGTCACATTCGGTCGCGGGCCTCTTCTTCGTTGGAGTTGACCACTGCTGTCATTGCGGCGGGGATCAATTAGGCTGGGGATGCTACCACACCATCTCAGGCCTGGGTGGGCCTCCGAGGGGCTTTGGTACATGTCATTGTGTTGAGCAGCCGATACCATGCAGGGATGCTTTCTGTTTGCACTTTCGCCCTGCATACCTCGTCGTAATCAATAATTAAATATCACCTAGGTTTCAAACATGTGAGCTTGGCCACAGGCCCATACATTGACACGGCGGTTAGACTTGGAGGTATGTGCAGAGTAGCCAGGGCGCAGAAGGCACATGCGACCCATGTAACCTGTGTCCAGGTGCGCCGGGTTGTATTGAATATGGTGCGAATGCGTGTGTGCTTTTCTCGCTATATCGCTTCTTTCAATCCCCCCCCTACGGCCTTAGAGGCAGGACGGGTGGTAGGTCCTGTCCCATCGCAGGTTAGGGTGCCACATTCAGATATACTTAATCAAACCTGATCGATGAGGGGAGCAGTCGATATCGTCTAGACTCGGCTCCCGGTCAAGCAGGCCGTCATCTATACAGTTGCACAGCAGACCTGAGTATGAGTCCCTTGTTGCTTACGTCGCCCACCATGGAGCGAAGCTTGTAGAACCTTTTGCATGCGCGTATACATAAAGAGGTTCTTTGATTTGATATCGGTAATTAACCTGGTGTTCATATCCATCGCCAAACCTACCACACTGAAGCTGATGTGGTCCCCTGCTTGACCCTCATCAAGGTGATTAACTAGATAGTTATGTCATCGTTTAGAGAAGCCCCCTCCCCCTGGTGACAGGCAATCAAGGGGGAGGGCGCTAACCATAAGCCAAACGATGCATTAGATTGCTTCTGATTACTACGGTCTACTGGGCTCCGATGGGCGTCATCGACCAAGCCATTGTGATTCCACTGCTCAGAAGCTCGGCTGCTCTCCTTCCCTCGCCCTCGCATTCGTGTGCGGTAGCGTGCTCGACGTCATCGCCGGTGGTTCCTACACAGGCGGGGTCTCGAATGTGTGTGCACTGATAACGTCACAAACAGCAGTATTAGGTCACCCCCTCTTCATCGACTTATTCCCCCATTTTCACCTCGGGGCTATCGCTTAGGTGAGGGAGTCCCGCCACACCCATTTTCTATTTTCCCGTCGATGGGGATGGTCCTGAGACTCCATGTAGGCGGGGAGGAAACTTTCTGGCGTCATCGTTTGGTCGTGAGGGACCAGTAGGATGCGCTAGATTTGTGACGGCGCCTTATCAATGGCCTGTGAGGAGGGAGGGGTGAAGTAGTCTACATGCTGCGCCCAAGCCCTGCCTCCGTACCGCTGCTTTGCCCACACCGAGATATAAAAGGCCAGCCCGTCGCTGTCACACCGCTGAAACCGCACCAGAATATCTCTTACATACACCAACCTACCTATCTACCTATATTTATCTCCACCCACGAAACCCCCCCCCTCCTCTCCCCTATACCTTAGCGTGGATCCTCTACCAGCCACACCAACAACCGCAACCCACCCAACTCCCTGCCCACACGCACTTTTTCCTTTGTATTTTTAAACCTTACTCTTTTCAATCATGATGAACTCGGCTAAAATTTGCGCTTCTGCTCTGCCCCGCCGGGCTGCGCTCGTGTCGACCCGTTCGATCACTATGTTTCGCGGCAAGGCTTCCCCGACCCGCCCCGCTAAAGCCGTCGACCCCAACGCTGTCCTGGACGATGTAGAGCTCGGTGCCCGCAACTGGCGTAGCGACGAGCCTATTCCGAACAAGCCTAACCAGGACATCGTCCGCGAGCTTAAGGATGTGCTTGGTCACGAACCAGTTTCTTCAAAGTCCAGCTCCCCACCCAGTGAAACCGGTGGCAACCGCCATAACGCTTCCCCTTTCAATGCCGCCGTGGCTCCTGGTGCATCCGATAGCACCCTGAACCGTTTGTCGAACTGGGTTCTCTATGGCGAACCACCCACCGCCCTCCAGCCCAACTTTGCCACCGTGCCGCGCCGTTTCCTGCATACACCCTCGAACTCCACTGCCGCCGACCAGGTGAAGCAGACCGCCCAGGATGCTAAGCACAAGGCCCAGGACCTGGGAAACCAGGCCGCCCGGTCCGCCGAGCGGGTCAAGGACGACTTGAGCAACACGGTCAACTACGCCACCGGCAGCAACCTGGAGGGCAAGGCCCGTCGTGTCGCCGACGACGCTAAGGAGACCTCCTCCGTGTTTTCCGACAAGGCCGGGCAGGCCGCTGAAGACGTCAAACAAACCGCCGGTAAGAAGGTGGAGCAGGGCCGCGAGTACGCCCAGGACGCCGCCGCCACCGCTAAGGGTAAGGCTCAGGAATTAGGAGACCAGGCTGGCCAGGTCTACGAAAAGGCCAAGCACACGGTGGCCGATTCAACCCCCAACGGTACGGCCGCCTCCGGTGTCAAGTCAGCCCTGGATGACCTGGGCCAACGCACCAGCGAGGTGTTGCAGCAGACCAAGGAAACGGTGTATGAAGGGGTCGATGCGGCCAAGGAAAAGTTAGGTTCTCTGAACGACCAGCTGTCGCAGGCCTACGAGACGGCCAAGGATAACGTTGTCGGAACCGCTGAAGATACCAAACAGGCCTTGGACCGCGAGGCCGAGCGTCTCAAAAAGGAGGGCACCAAGCTTGGCCAGTTCGCCGGAAAGAGCCAACAGACCAAACCGGGGGATACGTACGAAATGGCCAAGGACGACTTGGTCGACCCCGTCATCAAGAATAACGGCTCATCGCGCAAGTAAGACAAAGTCGCGTTGGCGTGTTTCGGAAGGGGGCGTCCCTCGGACATCATCACACCTTGTTCGCTGTTATATGAAGCTATAATAGCATCTTCCCCCCCTCTCTCTTTCTCTCTCCAGCCTGTACAAAATATTCAGCTTGATGGAATTTATACATAAAAATACTATATTTATCACATGACATCGGATAGTTCCGTTTTATTGACAATTTTCTAATACTCTCCTAATATTTAGGCTACGTGTTTCCTAACCCCTTCCATTATGTGCGCTGCCAACTTTTCCCATCTGTCGTTCGAAAACCTGTTTGACCCCACTACCAGCGGCCACGACGGGCACCACGATGGCCCCTGTCACTTTCTTAAAACGGTTTAGCCAAATGAGTTTCTTAGTTCTAAGTTCATGCCGGCGGAGTTCCTTGGGCGACAGATTGGTGGGCGCGTAGTTCCGGGTCTTAATCCCCATCGCTTCACCGAAATCTTCCCCGAGTGGGGCAGCCATGGTGTCATGTAACGCCAGTTTAACCAGAACGGCGACCGCCAGAAGTAGCGCGGCGGCGGGTTTCATGGTATATTGGCCGCGTGGACAGGGTGGGGTGTTTCCAAGCGCGGGGGAGGGGATGGTGTGTACACGGTGCACGCGGTAAAGTAGGAGGGAGAGCTACAGAGAATTTTGTGATGGCGGATTTCGTACGTTGCGGTCAGTAAGACTGCGGATGCACCGGGTCTGATATACAAGTAACGGGTACAGCGAGGGGGAGGGGAGGGCGTTGGAAAGCAGTGAAAGGTCGGAGGGGGTGCGGAAACTGTTCTTGATATACCCGGCTCCGTGGCCCACAAGTGTTTCGATAATTACGGCCCAAGTCCCAACCACGGAAAGGCGAAGGTAATTTGAACCCAGAAAATCTAAATGGTGGGGGGGGGCGGGAGGGGAGAGGAGTGGCGCTTCGGCGATACAAGGTCCCGATCTCACCGTTGAAAGGCCGTTGGGACTTGAGGCAATAATGGTCAAGCAAAGAGTTAAATAATGAGAGAAGGCGTCGAGCGTGGAAGAGTAGTGGCCCGCCACTTACTCTACAGTCTTCATGTCCCGTCTCTCCGCGTTTACAGAGCGGATGGTGCGGAACCAGCTAATCTATACAATCTGTGGCGATATCTGCTTTCGTATCTAATTATAGATAGAATCCGAACCACCGGGGCCGCGCAATTGGTGGTTCGAGTCACGGCGACAATGAGCCCATCCCCCTCTTTACCAGTTTGCGAGCAAACCCACGATCCCCATTGCTGCCGCCTGATAGCCGGGCCGTTGCGTCCCTACAGGTCTGTCTTCTGGATTGCTGGTGTGGGAGGAGGGAGCTAGGGCGCTATAGGGCGGAGCGAAAGAGGGGTGCGGAATCGCCGCACTGTCGCACCTGGTCGTGCACTCCAACAGTCGATGGTTGGCTGCTGCTGGGCGGGACACCTGCATCCCACAACAATGTAAACAAACCGCCGCTGCGGCCAACCCGTACGTGTTCTTCTCTTTGTGCGCTTGGCCAGGGGCGACGTTTAGTGCCCCGCACGTTGGCCGGCCGTCGACTCCACGAAGCGCCAAACCTCCCGCAGACAAGTCGAATCTTGCCGCGGTTAAATCCTCATTCCTTGTGTTCCTTCGCCGACCATCTCTAACCCCCCTCCCTGTACACCAGGCAGCTCCACATTTTCACGCTTCACCTTCATGTTCTCCACCGCCTATGGACATTTTCCCATCCCACTAGACCTGCCTCGACTTACACTGGCCACCATTTTTATTCTCTCGCCTAACTCTTCCTGCCAAACACCTTTTGCGTAACCGCCCCGAGAGATATATTCCTGCACCCCCCTTTTTTTCTCCCGCCCACAGCCAGCCATGGTGTCAGCCTTCACGGGCCCATTCCAAACGCCCAAGCGGAGCGGCTTCGTGGATGCCGAAATACCTCTCAAGGATGCCGCGCACTGGAACGACGACCAGGCCGAGCGCCGGGCGCGTCGACGGTCGGGCGTAGACAATAAGAAGCGGCGGTCCATGCTGTTGTCACCACAGTCTGCAGCCAAATCCTTCCAAACGCCAAACCGCAAGTCGCTCACTCAGCCACTCCAGGTGGTAGGCGCCGGGGCCGTCCACACCTCCAGCCCGGGATCCGCTCTAAAACGGCTCACCCCCGAAGAACTGAATCAGCGGTACGAGGAGTGGATGAAGATCGCGGCCGACAACAAGATCAACGTCAACAATACCTGGGACGTGGCCCTCATCGACTATTTCCATGACATGTCCCTGCTGCGCGACGGGGACTCCATCAACTTCCAGAAAGCGTCGTGTACCCTCGACGGCTGCGTCAAGATTTACGCTTCCCGTGTGGATTCGGTGGCCACCGAGACGGGGAAACTGCTGAATGGATTGGCCGATAACCCCCACCGTCGTAACCGTAACGGATTGGACGGCACCGATAGCGGCGCGGATGCTGAAGATGATGACGACGACGACGAAGACCGTGGGGGTGTCAATGGGGCCGCTGGAGCGAACGGCCGTCGGACGGGCGCCAAACACCGCCGGCGGGCCAACCAGGGTGAGAGCACCCTGGCCAAGGACTTTGCGGCCATCAGTGTCAAAAAATTTGACCTGGAATTCGCTGTCGACCCACTCTTCAAAAAAACCTCGGCGGATTTCGACGAGGGCGGCGCCCGCGGTCTACTCCTCAACCACCTCACCCTCGACGCCAGCGGCAAGATCATCTTTGATGCCGGAGACGCCGCCGTAACCATCGGGGACGACGACGAGCCCGAAGGGACTACGGCCGAAGGTGGCGAACTCCCCGTGTTCGTGCCCGCCACCATCGACTACACTCACCTGCAAAGTAAGTGATTGAATGAAACCTCTGGTGGTACGCGTCTTTTTTCACTCGATGGCAGACGTGGGCTGCGCGATTTACTGGGTAAACCCCGTTACCCCCACCCTCCTCCTCCCACCGGGCACTAACCGGTTACGTGCTCCCCTCCCCCCCTCTCGTAATTCAACTCGCAATCATCTGCACAATATCACTTCATAATAGACGCCTTTTTTGGCGACCTGTCCCGGGCCATGGCGTGTGACATTTGCCCGTCCCTCAAGACCTTTGAGTTTGCCAAAGACGACTCGCTCGACATTGTCCGACTCAAACAGGCCCTCCTCGACGAGACACAGGAGACGCACGCCGAGGAAGAGACTAATCCGCTCGCGGACGACGGGCCAGCATTCGAAGGCCCTGACGATGACGATGATGACGGCGGGGCTGGTTTCGCATTCGGGGAGGAGGTGATGGACGCTGAAGGGACCATGGTGCCACCGTACGATGGCGCCCCGGCCGACGACACCACCTATGCGGGCCACCACGCCACAGACATCCACGCCCAACCCAAGCTGTCCCTGGCCGATCTGAAGGACGACCAGGACCTCTTTTCGTACTTTGATACCAAGCTCATCAAAAGCTGGGCGGGTCCCGACCACTGGAAGCTTCACCCGGCGCTGCGCACTAAGCCGCCGACCACCGGCGAAGACGGCACGACCAAGGATGTTAAGAAACCCCGGACCGAGCGAACGGCCTACCACACCGATTTCCTCACCCAGCCGGATCTGGATGAGGACCAATTGTTTGCGGCACCCTCACGGGCCGGCTCGTTGATCCTGGCTAATGGATACCTAAAGACCGGTACTCGCGGTAGCCGTCACCTCCTACCGGACGATATACAGTTCACATCCAAGAATATGACCACCCTATTCCTGAAACCCCGGTTCCGGGTCCGGTCCTGGTTACCCAATAGCCAAGGCGACCTGCCGTTCACCATGGTCCACCCTGTACACGCTGGCGGTACCGAGGACCTGGCCGCCATTGCCGCAGCGGCGACCGAGACGGGTCCTAACGGCCTGCATCCGCCGACGGACCTGCTCCTGGACGGTGACCCCGGTGCCCATCTCCACGTCGATGGTGATGTCGACGGTGGTGGCAACGATGTGGACGATGACCTCGACGACGGAATGGGTGGGTTCGGTCTCGAGATGGACGCGGGCGATGAACTGGTCCCCAGTACACAAATGACGCAGTTCATCGCCGAGGGCGACATCGAACCCACCACCCTGATGCCCCAGCTCAAGGTCATCAAGCCTCTTTACGTGAACTACGCGCGCACGGCTAAACGGGTCGACGTCAAGAAGCTCAAGGATAACTTGTGGCACAAGATGACCTCCATGTTTAGCAGTCGGCGCCAATCGGCCCCCGCGGCTGTGACCCTTGCCGAGTTGGGCGACGAGGATGTAGTTCCAAAAACTAATGCTGCTGCTGATGGTGATGACGACGACGGTGACAAGGTTGCTGACGAGACGGCAGCCACTGATGAGGCGTTCCCACTGGACCCGGAAGCCGCCCCACCAGCCGTTCACGGCGAACAGCGGTTTACCGACGTGATGGATGGGCTCAAAACGTTGTACCCCGAGCAGAGTATCCGCGATATCTCGGTACCATTCTGTTTTATCTGTTTGCTGCATTTGGCTAACGAAAAGAATTTGCGTATCGAGGAAGACGGAACGCTGGCCGATTTGCTCATCACCCAGGACGAGCAGTTATCTATTCCTACATCCTATTAGACGTTGACACGGCCGTAACCTTGTAGTTGATCCTTACCCGGTTTTGCCCCCCCCCCCTCTGTGTATTGCCGGTCTTTTGTTCATCCCGTGAGGATTCATCAAGTTTAATTATTGTTTTTATTTCACTTACCGTCTCAGACTCTTTAATGCATGGAATCTTGTATAATCATACATGCTTCGGTCTGTTGGTATAGTGCGACTTATTACGCACAAGATGGGTGTTGAAAAAGTTTGATGGTTCCTGACCTTATAAATAATGTTTAGAATGCCGAGAAAGGGAAAGGAAGAGAGAGAGAGAGAGAGATCGGCGCTAATTGCGGTTTCGAGCCAAAGTTACCTTCGTACCTAGAGACAGTTGATTCTTGGTTTACCACCTTCCCCAAAAGGTGCGCTCAGAGGAGGGGGGAGGAGCCGGGAGTGCTCCGGCGGGAAGGGAGCTTTCACCACAATATAGGCTAGCGTGTGGGTGAGGAGAGTTCTGTTTTACGAAACACGCGTGATGGTAGATAGTCGTGCCCACCGCTAAATGGAGTCTATCAAGGGGCGTGCCTTACTTGTGAACTGGTTGACCCATAAAGGCGTTTCCTGCAACACTATCTTTACTGTCAAATTCCCGATCGGTCCAACGCTGTCCTATGGCCGCGTCGTCAGTACCCTTAAGGGTAGTAATGTTCCCACCCCTGTCCTCGGCAGTGGTAGGGGTGATACACCTCAGCGTGGGTGCTGAAACATTCACGGGGTGATTGCTGATGATCCTGTCAGCACCGGTCCCGGCGGTGGCATTAGTTGTTCGTCATATGCGCCAGGGCCATCCATAAGTAACAGGGTTATGTCATAGGTATAGTAACATGATATTTTATCGTACTATATAGAGCGTTTCTTTCCATCGTCCTTGACAGTGGCGAGTCTAAACGCGATCCGGAAACTAGTAAGAATAAGGGGTGTTGGTTCAACTTTATCAAAGCTTAACTTGGTATCATATATAGGGCACCGGCCTACAACTTGGCTTTATCAGTAGGTGCTAGTATAGAGGATAATGGAATCGAAAGGAAACGTAAGGAAGTATAGCAAGTGTTGTTCGAAAGGGACTGGCCTAGGTGGCAGTGATGGGTCGTGGAGTACTCGGCTATTGTGTTCGTTAGGTGCACGGGAGGCGGTCCGGATGAGTGGCGAAGTCAGGGGTGGCTGCCGTCTGGTGCATAAGGTAAGGTCGTGCTAGAAGACTGCACAACAATTTACAAACTATATACCCTTTTCTCGATATGATCTTAACCAGAAACCTTCACGCCTACTAGACTCCAATGTCCCATTAAGCATACCTCCCAAGGGTATTCCCTTAGCCTTAGTGCACAACTTCAAGAAGGCGACATTCCACTGCGACTTTCCTTGTCCTGTCCATTGGCCGAACCATCGTGTCTTATCAAAGCCTTACGGTACTACTCACGCCTCTCCATTATCAAATTTTATTTATTATGCTACTACCTGAATATCGGGGTCCCAACCTTCCATACTTTCCTAGTCAGGAACACAGGTGCGACCGAATGGTATTAACCATGGTTTAATTCCAGTGGAGCGACATTTGACCAGATTGTGTAGGAGCTGCTTTTGACCGATACCATTCGCGAAGCGCATTCCTATTGATTACTTTCTCTGGTGATATATCGTACTTTAAATGCTCAGCTAAACGGCCGACTATATCGACTGACGGGGCCTCGGTCCATAAGCTGATCATGAAGTAATCATTTCTGGTCGACGCCAGACGCCAAACTAAAGCTGGACAGTCCAGGCTTGCCAGGCGCCCTTGAGCGGCATGGAAGGGCATAGTGAACTCGACGTTTCGGGGTTTCTGGGTGATATCAATGGTCACAAAAGTGGGCATACAGTTGGGGTTTACTATGCACTTGTGAGCGCAGTTCAGTTCCCCGACCTTGCCGCGCCAAGACTTTGGGTCTCCATCGACCATCCTTCCCATATGCTTGGTAGGTAGTCCACTGACTCTGTTCCGGATTTTCATTATATCTTCCATAATGACCTCCGGTGTGATCTCGGCGTTGTTGGTCGGAGGCCTGGGGTTGGGACGGCCGTGGCAAGCGTGAGAGATAGTCTCCAGCCTAGTAAGAATGCTTTTACGTTCACAAGAGGTGTAAGCGGTCATGAATTGGGGGTTGTTTAACAACCGGGCTTCTATGCCACTCCAAGCGAGTTCGGCAGCAAAACTGGTAGGGTTGATGGGCGAGGTCATAGCATGGTTGGCCGTTTGGGGGCTTGCAGCAGCAGGATTGAAAGGGATGCCTGGACCGTCAATAGGCGATCCACTGGTAATGGTTTCGTAGTTGTCGTTGTCGTATGCGGAGAGGACGTTGGAAAAGTCCTTAGACACCTCGGTTGTCGGTATGGTGGAGGGGTTCGGACGGTCGAGGACGGTTCTCCAATATTTACTGGTGTATGGATAGAGGACTGAGGGCCTCGTAGTACCGCCATTATTGATGAGGCGGAAATCTCCGGCTTGGGACGAGGGCGTAAGGACCAGCACGAGGCCGATAACGAGCATGGAGTATGTGGCGGTCATGGTGGTAGATTGCCCAGGTGTGGTTGTGGTGAGCCAGCGGAGTTGGAGTAGCGTAGAAAGAGTGGGTTAACTGGTACCAGGTCAAAACAATGGGCAGGGTTGTCAGTCTGACGGAGGCCGGGGCAGTAGAGCAGCAGATGGCAAGGGGTAGGGAAGACACGGTGGCAGTGCTGGGGTGACGAAGGAAGGGTTTATAAGTGGCAGAGTCGTGCTCTGTCCTTTTTTTTATGCAGTTAGGCCAGGTGATGCGTATAAGGACAACGACGCTGGGCTCTAAGGCGGACAGTGTGTTACCGTCGTTGTCTCCTACTGAATCATCTTGTCCCTTTGCTCGCCGGTCGAGTGAAGGCTAAATAAAAAGGCGACCACTTCCATTAGGGCCTCACACGGGTCACCTCGTACCGTAGCCACTAACCTGCGTCTTGCCACCAATACCACACCTCTGTGGGCGATACCAGGTATGGTGGCAGATGCAGGGCGGACACGCTGTTCAGTGCCAACCATTCACGAAGGGGTTCCACGATTGAGGCAGTGTTACCTCGTTGGGCCTGTCTCCGTCCTCGGCTCTTTCCTTCAATCGACCCGGAGCAATGTACCACGACTCGGCTTACACTCGGAATAGGCCTTCAGCCATACTATTAGCTGAGCCCCATTTTGTATATGAAGACTGAAGGGGGCGGAGGAACCTGAGGCGACTGAGATGGCTGTGTCAATGTGTGTACTGTGTCTCCTCTCTGCTCCACGCAGCCCCAGCCGCATGGCCCCTAGGAAGACCCCGTTCTATCGATCGCGGCCAATGTAGTCAGCCGGAGCTGTATCGCTAGAGATAAGATTGTTGGTGGGACCCTTATCTCGTCGGTCAGGCGGTACGGCCGGCCATGGGTGGAAGGGGTTGTACCGTCCGGTCAGCCATCTTTTGACTCGTTTGCGAACTGGTCAGAGAACGCTCTGAAGGGCTGCTTTCACAGCTTCAATCATCTTCAGCGCACATTTCGGTCCCCTTAACAAGCTATTGGGTCGGTACTAGTAATCCTGGGTCGCATCGAGCACCTGAAAGCAGGGCAGTGTGTACCGGTGAGCGGGTGGCTGGCAAGCATTCCTTACTCTACGTCCTAATTTCGTGGCCTTGGGAGATTAAACAGCGTCATGCTACCTAAGGGTATAGGGTTAAAACCCCTTGGCATTGCCCATCGAGGGTTTACCAAACTACCGACTTGGGCCGCATCGGTAAGATATAGTCCACCTAAAACTAGGGAGCGGGTTTTAACCGGTTTTGGCAATTCTGTGGGTCAATGGCTTAGCATTGGTCGCTTTATAGGCGCCAAATTAAAATTTGGTGTCCTCAAAACTAAATAGGGGACTTTTAATGTAGTTGCCATCCCTCTAGACTACTCGGAAAATTTTCTGTATTCGGCGATCATAGCAAGCTTTAAAGGCATTTGGCGGGAGCTAAGCTAGCTCCGATTACCAGGCGTCCACGGCCACCTCCACCGTGGTGAACATCCAATCCCTCAGCGGTCGTTTAATATCCCTGAACAGCTAGATGTTGTAGGGGCTCAGGCCAGTAGGACAGTGGAGGGGGGCCGAAAGAAGTTTGAGTTTAGCGGGGGAAAGGTAGCCCTGGGTAGCTGTAGCACAATTTAGTAGCGCATTCCCGCGATGAAGCCGCAGGGAGGGGTGATGGCCCAGACTTCCACGTGCTTCCGCCCAGGCCTGGACCATGGGCTTCAGCTCGTACTCTACGTAGCGTTTGGTGGAGACCTTGACACCAGGGGAGCTTGACATTTAGGTATCATAGGCCACGCCTGGTGAAAACAATGATAAGCAACGCTTTGGGCGTGATATGGCTGCGGTGGGTCGCAGTTGGGCTAGGGCCACTTTTCGAGCACCGCCTCGGGCAATTTAAGCCAGCGGGGGGGGGAGGAATCATAAAGACATACCCTAATTTCAACTCCTGTGACGATGGAGTCCAGCAGGTAGTCACTAGCCCCATTAAACTCCTCCAGGAACTCAGGGGGCAAAGCGTACCTACTGGTAGTGCTGGTTATTGATGAGGTACTGAAGGGAACCCAGAAAATCGAGCTAGCTACACAGCCATAGGCCCCTACGCAGGAAATTGCGCATGGTACTAGGGGAAGTCTGACAGGCATGGGCTAGTCGCTTAGCTATACGTACAAAGGCTGCCTTCCAACAGCCCCAGGATGATGACCCCGTAAAGTTTACCAAGGTCATCTGATAGGCGGCGAGACCCAGGGCTCATCTCCAAGGGACTAGGTAACTGTACAGCAGCTAGCTAGCCACCTTCTAACGGTGGTGCGGGAAGGGGCAGCTAAGCCGAGCGTAGTGGTCAGTTGAGCTAGTGAATAGTCTGCCTTGCGACCCTTACCATAATATTGATAAAAGAGCGCCTGTACATCGCGCCTGGTAAACTTGGGCAGAGGGGATGGAACATCGGAAGTCGGCACGTTGAAGAGGTAAAAAAATGCACATTGTAGCGTGAGAAATGGTTAAATCCTGGAGTGGTTAATACCAATCGATTCCTCGCCTCAGAAGCCCCTTGATTTTGTCTACCGCACCAATGTACCAAAACCTACACTTTTGGTAGTTCCTATTCATAACAATAGGGAAGAGGAGGAGGAGGGGATGGGTTTATTTAATGTGCCTTATGTGTGACGCTCGATATAGCGGCCGCTAATTATTAAAAAGGGTAGAGAAAGGGAATGCCTCGAGGCGGGCAGCGAAGGAAGTAAATCCTATTGTAATAATCCAGTGCGGTGCAAACTCCGCGGTGCTGGAGGGTCAGAGCTTGGGGGGTCAAGGTCGCCCCTGTAGACAGCACCGATAGCTGCGGCAATTGCGAAGCCTTCCACATGATAGTTGCAATCGTCGGTGCCAGAGCCTGGAAGGCGAGTATATCTGGCGGCTGGATGCGTCGATCAAGAAGGACCCCTTGTAGTATATCGGCCATAACAGGCGTCACAGAGCCTAGGCATGAGAGGGAGACAGAGAGATGGGGAGTCGAATGCTATCGAGTGTTGTGGGCCACGATGACGACTAGGTAGGCCCCACCTGTATAACCTTTCCTAGAGGACTCAAAGTTGACCATGTATTATCAGGTTACGCAAGGGTGTAAAATAATAATAATAATAATAGATACCATTAAGGATATAAGATCAATGCTGCAAAATGAAGCAGGTGCGAAACAAATATCGTTGCAGGATAAAATAAAATCCAGTGGGCCAGATAATAAAAATTAAAAAAAGGCCGCTTAGGCCCGGTGGGATCCGGTGTTGCTAAACAGAACCTGACCCCTGGCCTTCTTGCCCTTGCGACCAGCCGGCCGGGCCGGAGGTGTTGTGGCAGCCCCAAGGTTAATGCCGCGTGAGGCCTTTTTCTGTAGCGACGCGAGTGAGGTGTTACTACTTGATTTTCGCCAGGCTCCACCCCCACCGCCGCCGTTGCTCGCCATCGTCTGCGTACCCGGCTTCTGGAGGTTGCGGCGTGCACCATCCGCAAAACCACTCCCACCACCACCACCGGCTACAAAGTCGAGCCGACTCTCAAACTCGGCGGCACTATCGCCCAGGAAATCGTCATAGTCGTAGTCGTAGGCGTACTCAGCGGCATAGTCATCCGCCTCGTCCTCGCTAAAGGGCGCTCCGCCGACATAATACCGGTGGTGGTCGGTATCCACTTCTGCTTTTAGATCGGCCGCACTGTTCGCCTTGACCTCCTCGCTACTCGACCCGTACGGGCGGTGGATATCGAAATCGGCGCTCTCGCCACGGTCCACCGTCAGATTGAGGTCCTGGAACCCGCGACGTAACTGACCGTGGGCCTTGTGAAGTGAATCGTCATCTAAGTAGTCCGCCGGGGGCACGTTGGCACCCACCCGGGCGTTGACTAGGCCCGAACGGCCACCGTTGGGACGTAGCGCGGACATACTGGGGAAATCGTTCTCAGCGTACTGGTAGTTTGCGGGTACGGTATTCTCCTGCATTGCAGCGGGAGTAGCCGCAGCAGCCGCGAATGAACGCGTGGCCGACGACCCCGTGACAGGCTTGGCAAGGGATCTCGCGGACTCACTGTCCCGCGGTGAGCTGGACAAGGACGACGTGCCGCTTAAGGTTGGGCACCGCAGGTCTCCGGTGCCGGGCTGAGGTGCAAAATCCGGAGAGCTGTGGGTGGGACCGACAGGGAAATCGGCCGGGGAGAAGTCCGGTACGACGTGGCGCCGCTCTCCAGTTCGGGTGGCCTCGCGAGCCTCACGGCGGCGCTGATCAGCCAACTCGCGGCGGGACTTGTCAATACGGCGCTGGACCCGACCCTCCAACGTAGGTCGGAAGTGGGCGTAGCAGCTGTCCGAAACCAGCGCGCGGAGGTCGATCTGGACAAAGATGAGGTCGCAGCCTAGTGGGATGTGCGCGAGGTACCGGCAGCGCTTGCGCAGGTCCTCGGTCATGGTGGTCTCCTCCCGATGCTCTACGGTGATGCTCAGTTCACCCGGCAACGCAGTCCGGCGGATGGTCTGATATTCATGCTGGACCACACGCCAGTCCAGCGGGTGGAGGTAGATGTGCTGGCCGTCATCGGCCTGGAAGAAGCGATTATCCGTGTCCTCCGTATTGGTGGGGCGTCTCTCAGCGGCTGCCGTTGCTTCCGTGGCATGGGCGACGAACTGACGGAGCCGCGACTCAGAGTGGCCCAGGGCCTGTTGAGCATCCTCGGCGGTGCCCTTTTGTAAACTGTGGATCTGGGCAGTCACGTCGTCGATGCACAGGTGGATGACCTCACTAGCCACGGTGTCGCCCAGACCCTCACTTTCGCGGCGTGCCGCTTGGAGACTTTCCACATTCAAACAGAGCTCCTGGGTAAGGTAAGTTCCGGAGGCCAGAACCAGGCGGGAAAAGGCCAAGGCATCGGGCACAAAGTCCCACGGCAGCTGTGGATAGGCTGTGAGACGTTGGAAGGCCGGGTCAAGGTATACCGAGCTGTCGTACGGCATGGCCAGGGCCCCGTCGGCGGGACGCTGCATAAGACGCATGGTCACCTCATTGGCCGGGTCCGACCGGGAGGTTCCGCCAGACGGATGCCAGACTGCCCACACGCGCACGCACTTGAGGTCGCGACGATAGATCGGGTCCCAACAAATGGGACACTTCTTCCAAGAACGTCTAGCGCCGCCGCTGCCCGGGGCGTCGTCTCCAGCGACGGCAGTAAACGGAGACAAGTAGCGTAGAATACAGGGCATACAGTAGACGTGGCCGCACTTGGTGACACGCGGGGCCACGGGCGGTTCTAAGCAGATAGGGCAGGTGAGCGACTGGTGGCTGGAGACAAGGACCTGCTGAATATCGCCCCAGTTAAGAGCCACGTCCGGGTCCATAAACTGGACGGCGTAGTCGCCGTGCGGGTCCAGTAGGAAGCGGTAGTTGGCGTTGATGAAACGCTCTTTGCGGTACGGCTCCTGTATGGTGCGGACCTTGGCACGTCGGTTGCGGTGACGCAGTTCAGCATTCGACACGGGGGGCTGGCGAGTCGGGAAACTGAAATTGAGGAGGTGGTTCAGCGACTGGGCTTGGCGGGCGGCGGCGGCGGTCCGACCGCCCTTGGTTTTATTGGCGGCCAATTGGCCATTTCCGGGAGACTCCGCAGCAACCTTTACAGTTGTGTCGCAGGTCGACGCGGTGCGAGCGCCATTGACCGGCAGTGCGGTGGCGGCAGCACCGCGGGGCGGGGCAGGCTGCGAAGACGGAGGACAGTGGCCATGTTGGGAGGGGGAAGATTTAGAGTTAGGAATAATAGGGGTACCGGACGGGGGCTTGTGCTTGGTGGCTTTGGGGACGAAGGCGACTGCGTTAACGTTCATGGAGGCGGAGACCACGGGGATCCCAAGGGCAGGGGCGCGACACTTGGGGTGGAGTAAATAAGAGGGAGGAAGCGCAGAGACTAAAAATGAAGGCTTGGAGACGGGAGCGGCGAGAGTCTCAAAACCAGCCAACGTCGATCTAGGGGTTGGAGGGCAGGGGAGGTGGGATGAAGCGAGGCGAAGTGGGGACAGGAAAGAGCCCTAAATCAACAAGGCGGGTTGATGCGTGGGGGGGGGGTAAGGAAAGGGGCGTAATTAGAGAGGCAGTGGGGCAGGCTGGGGGATGAGGTCGGACAAGAAGGTGGCAACGGGTGGAATGCCGGGCGTAAGGCTCAGGAGAGAGAGAGAGGGTAGCTGGTTTCCATAGTATGGAGGGAAGAGTCGTTGAGCCTAAAGAGAACGAGACAAGGCCTGCACAAGCACTTCGGGTTGACGGTAGGGGAACGGGCTGGCCTGATGGCCTGGAGTGGTGGGCAGGTGGGCGTCAGAATAGGGGCACATAAGCCGGGCTATAGGCTAGGGCGGGATGGCCGGCCGCAGCTAGAGACGCCGGGCGATCAACTCGGCCGGCTACAAAGAAGTAGGGGGGAGGCAGGTGGAAGGCTCCTGTCAAGAACCGGTGTGGCTAGTCTTACCAAGCACGGGTGCGTGGCCAGCGGCGGTTAACGTAATAGGGAACGGAGGGGGGAAACTCTGTGGGCTTTCGGGTGCGTGATGTGAGCGATACCGGACAGGACCGAGAGGGCTTAGGGCTGAAGAAAACCAGCAGCGCCCACTGGTTAGACATTGTTACGTCGGGGTGCGTCTATAGGTGGAAAGGGCAGAATCGAGGTGTCCTGAGGATTAATATGGTTGAAGGGTGCTGGTAACGCGGGGCGGTAGTACAGACGGAATCTGTTGTAGCCTGGCCCACACGGGGTATCGAATGTGCTATGGCACCGCCTCTTCAAGTGGCGCATGGTGCGATGCGCCTCATGCTGCAAAGCACGGCTTGGGACCAATCGTTTCGCTCAAGTGCAATACTGGGGGGCCAGGCAACCGAGCTGCAAGGGTGCCCATGCCCCCCTCCAAGAAATTGCACTCATTCTACTGCAGCGTCTCCAGTTAGGCATGCCTCTGATATCATCAGGCAGAAATGGCTCACCAAATGAGTCCAGGCCGGGCACAGCGACGTGGGAGAAACGTGGGTTGATGGTACTACCGCAGGCCAGTGCGACCGGGATGGCCTTTAATTCAACCATCACCCTGTTGCTATCCCACACCGTTCGGGAATCAATTAGTAGTGGTTCTGAATGGCCACAGGGCGAGCTCTCCAGACCTCTTCCAAAGGGAACTACCGGGGGGCAGGTGTTTCCGCGATGCCGGTGAGACCGCCCTAATACCTGGCGTTCGTGGATGGTACACTGAGGGTGCTATCCAGTTGGGCAAGGGAAGTAGAAGTACTCGCAGTACAGCCTGTAGTAACCGTATAGTCGCCGATGGCCCTTTGTCAGTAAGCTACAGTATGGGGTCTGGTTGCATAGCCAAGTCTCGTAGGACCAGCGCCGTGAGCCGTGTCTTAATACTCATCGAGTATAAGTCGGAGCTTATGCCACACGGTAGAGCTAAGCGCTAATAGATTGAAGGTGCTCTTTACACCAACACCAGCTCGACTGCCCAGTTTAAGCCCCACCAGACTAGGCCAGTTGCCAACAGAGAATGGCGCAACGGAGCCTCAGACACCTACCCAACTTCACCCCTGCCCGAGTTGGCTTGCCCCCCCCCCTCCCCTACGAATTGACAGGTGATTCGGGCCCATGCTCCTGGACCTAACCCACTGGGGCGCATGTCGCGCATAGCTTGCCGGCCTATCTCACCCGCCGCCTTCTCTTCTATTACCTAGTTTGGTCTCCGCTTCACCTAACGCATTACTGCAGCTACCGTCATGAGCAAGCCAAATCTCGCTACCCTGGCCAGGCTCTGCTACGAGCGGGCCAAGGTCTCTGGGGCCCTAATGTTCACCCCTACGACGTTGCACATTAACCAGGCGGCTGGTATCGACGTAAGTGTCCTAGATTCCTCCAGTTGGTAGGGCAGGGCAATGTCCAGCAAGGATGGCGTCGTCATGGCTATGGAGCTAGAGCGTTGTGGGCTGGACTGGGCCGCGCGCCCCTCTCGCGTGTCGCATCGTAATTCATCCCCTACTGCAATTCCCGCCTTTCCCTTCCGTCAGTTCGAGATCCGGTTGGTGGCGGCTCTGGCCCAGAAACCCACCAAGCCCATGAACCGAGAACACGGGCCCAGACCGCCGCGGGTCAACCCATTTCTGCCTTACGACCCCGAGCTCTACGTCACCAGCCACCAGGACTTCCATATCCTGCTTAATAAGTTCTGCGTGGCGCCCCGGCACCTGCTCATCGTGACCAAAGGTAACGTGGCCAACGCAGTCCGACAAGCCGAGACACTTTTACTGGGCGTCTACCATCGTCTAGCGGACAATGCTAAACGTGTTAAGATCCTTGGACGCGATGTTTTTGTTTTTACCCCCCGTCACCAGATTACGAAGAACAGGGCCGGCCAATCACCCTCAATGAATTCAGCACCGTGACTTGGGCACTACGGGAGCTAAGGGAGCCCTACCTTTTCTTTTATAACTCTGGGCCACAGTCGGGCGCAAGGTAAGCCCAAAGGAAAAAAAATAACATTGGCACGTATACGGGTGGATCAAGATGATCTTCTCGACTGTGCCTGCGGGGTTTGTAAATAACCTTTGTACAAAAACTCGCCAACGGTATACACCGTGGTCCACATTTTTTCCTGCTTGTGGTAGCCAACCCCACAAGCACATCCAGCTCCTCCCGACCACCACCCCCGACGCCATTTTCCCCCCCACCTACGCCGCACTTCGCCATTGGGAGTACGACCAGGGTAAGCTGGAGGGTCAGCGCTGGTCCATGCTGAGCTGGAATCTGGCCGGGTGCCTTCAGTGGTGCGGCATACATGGCGCCAAAGCCTCACCACTCACTATCTGCACAATGTCCTGCCTGGGCTCCTCTCGGCCCCCTCCCGCCCCTACATGACAGTTGGTCAGATCCCCGGGCTTCCCTTCATTCATTGTTGTGTACGCTTGAGACCTCATAAGGTCCTTGCCGACGATGCCACGGCCGCCGCGTACCTGCACGGGACGTACCAGCGACTCCTTGGCCTCGCCCGCCAGGATTTCCGTG
>JANBPT010000727.1:0-24675 GCA_027575765.1 Tieghemiomyces parasiticus
GGCACACACCACGGCAAAACTATTGAAAATGAGCGTGGACCGTGCTAGACAGCTAAACAGCGTAAGCGGGTTAAACAGGTAGAGCAGGGCTAGGGTCTCCGGCTGAAGACGTAGGTTGATATCCTCGGGGAAGGCGGGGGCGGGCGAGTCCGGCTCGGCGTCGGCGTCGACGGTCGCTTTTACCAGTTCACCCGCCTTCTGACCGCCGGACAACTCCGCGTCTTCCAAAGTCCGCACCGGTTCCCTACGCCACTTGGCCCGTGCAATCGCCACGAGCTGGTAAGCCACCAACACATCCATCACGGCAAACAACAGCGCCACCACCCCGTCTGCCACCGCCCTGGTCCCCGTTACCCGGTAGAGTAGGCTGAATAGAGGGAGGTAGAGCGCCGGTTGAAAAAACACGTGGCCGTCATACGGGTCAAAGCCGGCCCCGTGGAGAAATAGGCCTTCAGTGAGCCGCTTGTAACTGGTCAGTGGAGTGGCGAGCTCGATGCGGTCGGCCAGCTGGTGGGCAAGTGGGGGTCCCCAGTGGTAGAGGGCCAGCCGGAGGAGGATGGCGCTCAGGGCGAGGCGCTGAAAGCGCCCGGATGGTAGTGAGGGCATAAGTCTAGGAATGAGGCAAATGGGTGGGATAGATGAAGGGGCCTCGAAAGTATGTAACAGGGGGGAGAGGGAAGTGAAATGCGCAAGGCAGGTGTAGGAGGCGGTCGGCTTGAGGGCAAACGACGGGTATGAAATTGAGCCGATACAGAGGTGATGGACACCCTAGGCCGCGCCGGGTGGTGCCCGTCTGAGAGAGTAGGCAGCAGGTAGCCAGCACCACTACCAGAAGTGGTCTGTTTCGCCAGGTAATTGGGCACAGACGTGTGTTGAGGGGGGAGGGAGGGGGGGGGACCGACTGCCACTGCCTCATGCGCAGAGCATTATGAAAGTGTTGAGCTTACATCCTTGCCTCAATATGTATTACCCTTGTCCCTTCCAAGTGGGGTTATCGGTTTTAATGAAACGTAAGGCCTTCTAACCCCTAAAAATAAAATCGACAACGCCTGCATCGCAAGCCGTCTGTTTCCTGGGCCAGCTGGCTCCTCTTTCTCTACAGCCGGAGCTGGACAAGGGGCGGCAGATCCGTATCGGAGGCGGAGTCTGGACTCTGGGTAGGGGCCACGGCCGTACGGGACCGGCGCACCGACCGGGATCCGAACGTGCCGCCGGCCGCGGTGGTCGGGCGGGGCGAGGCTGTACTAGTAGGTCGGTCAGTTTGACTGCGGCTGACCTTGGTAGGCGTTGGGGCCACCCGTTGCGTTGTATCGCTCGCCCCGTAAGTAGTACTACCCATCCTACCGTCGCCGTCACCGCTCTGGCCTGCCGCTGAATCGTCTTCGAGATCACTTGTCCCCACGTCCTCCGGTTTAACCGGCGCCGTTACGATGGACGCGGTCAGGAAATTGGCATCGCTTGCGCTGCCGGGATGAGCCGACGACGACGCGCAAATTGGGCACTGCGGGGGCGCGTCCAGGAACGACCGTAGGGCGCGACACTGGGCCAGTTTGGTTTCCATGTCGTTCGGGCTTCCGCCCAGCAAGCCGCCACTTTCGCCGAAACTCGTGGCACCAGGGTTGGCCCCAACAATACTTCCCCCTCGGGCACTCCGTGGGGCCCGGATACCGCCGGTATTTGGCCTACTGGCCACGTCCAAAAATGCCGACGGAACGGCCGGCGGAGGCTGGGCCAGACCGGCACCCGAAGGGCCCGACTCGAGCGGATCGAGCAACGTGCGCGCAGCGTCGACCAACGGGAGTAGCGTACCGGCCAGCGGGTGATGGTAGAGCCGCGAGGCCTCGAGGCCGAGGGCGGGGACGGTGGTGGACTCAGTGGCCGCCTGGGCCCCGCGGCGGATGGCGCTGGTCAGGAGTTGACGAACATTGGCATGGAGCAGGCAGCGATCGTGAAAGGTATGGCCGCAGAAGAAGGCGAACAAGGGGCCGTCGGGTGGGAACCCGTGCCCGCTGGGCTGGATAACTGGCGAGGACCGACGCGGCGGGCTGGCGGCTGGTGAGGGAAGTAGGTCGTCCGCGTTCGACGTGGGCAGGATGGGCTCTTGGCAGACCAGACACAGGGCCCGACGGTCCACCCCGATCCCGAGGTGCTGGGCGCGGCGGAGGTGGTCGCTGAACCGTACACAGTCCGTATTGAGGATAATTTGGCACCCACGACGCAACGAGACCTGTAGCTGAAGGTCGTGCAAAATCTGAATCACGGTCCGCTTGAGCCCTGGAACCTGGAGTCCCGGCACCATGGATTGGAGGACCTTGACTGGGTCCACATAAGAACTGGCGTGTTCGAGCAGTCCGGTGACGAATTCGGGCTGGTCCCGCGCGTAAGTGAGTAGTTCGTCCCACAGTTCGGGGTCGTTCTGTTCGCGTGCGAAGGCAATGGCCTGCGGGACGTCGTGGAGGCGGTGCAGAATCAACTGGAGGGCACGGTGGGAGTCGCCCATGCGACCCAATAGATACACCATCTCCGGGACCAGATCGCGGGCCTGGCACACCCGCAGCGCACGTTCCAGGCGGTACCCACTGGTGCCCCGGAGGAAGCGGAGGAGAAACGGGTAGTCGTACTCGGCGTACAGTTCGACCTGCAGATCGTAGAAAGGGGCGGCCAGCTGGTTGAACCCTGGCTCGGCGCTAGCGGTGACCGGGCTGCCGTAGGCCGAGAGCGCACTCGCGGGTTCGCCACCAGCGCCGGTGGCACCCGGCGAGACCCCGGCACGTCCGCGGGCGTCGAAGGTGTAGAGTGCGTGGAGGTACACGTGAAGCAGGTAAAGGTGGGCGCCCTGGAGCTGGCGGACCGCCGTGGCCGGTGGCACCGTGTCGTAGTGCCTTACGAGAAGTTGGACCCCAGGGGCCTGGCTGAGGGCCGCAAGGCGGCCTGTCTGTACGGCGTCATCGGATCCCTCCACCCCATCGTTTCCTTTCCCGTCCTTGGCTACGTGCTCCTGGTACCGTTGGTAGTCGTACTGGAGCAGCAGGACAACCTTGTGGCGCACCTGAGGGATCCAGCGCTGACTCACGATGGTATCGATGATGTGTGGCTTGCCTAAAATCAGCGAGTACTCGATGACCTTGTCGGCGCGCTGTTCGTAGGTGTAGAGGTCCACCAGGATGTCCATCAGCAAGGCGGCCTCGTCGGAAAGACTGGCGCGTGGGACCAGTGCCGTCGGGTCGTTGGGGCCCGACTCAGCTCCGGAACCGCCACCGGGTAAAAGCTGCCGTAGGCGGTCCTCGATGGCGGCGACCACCGAGGGCACGTTGTACAGGTCGGGTGACCAGGCTCGGATGGTATCCGCTAAGCGGACCACGTCCTTAGCCAGCCAAAAGGCCAGTACCATCTCATAGATGGTACCGGACAGCTGCGCGGCAGTGGTGGGGATGTAAGGCGAGATGGCCTCCAGGTGGCCCAGTTGGGCAAACTCAAACACCCACTTCTCCCACAGTTCGGCGTTCTGCCCCAGAACCTCGCCACATACGGTGGCGGCTCGGTCGTAGTCCCCGGCCTGAACCAAAGACTCGAGATAGCGTTCCCCCACGGTAGTAATGAGCCCGGGCTCCATAGTTGGTCCCGTCGGATGGGCACGCTCGGCCTGGAGGACGGCCAGGACCTCGGCGTAGCGGTCGCGTTCCATTAGCCAGTCCACGCGGTCCTTCCAGTCGCGCGGCCGGGCACACAGCACATCTTTCGGACTCAAAATGTATACCCAGCGGTCTTCCCTGGTCGCCGGGCCGTCAGCTGGGGGGTGGTTGCGGGCCGGCGGACCGGAGGCGACCCCCAGGCGGTAGTCATGGGCCTGGTACAGTTCGAACCCGCGGACGGAGAGAACGTCGGCCGACACCTCCTCGGCGGCCGGACTGATGACGCGAAGGGATGGCGGATCGGCGGCGGCGCGCCGCTGCTGGTCCACCTGGGTGAAGTCCTCGTCGGGCTGGAGGGTGTCCACCTCGTACGAGAGGACGAGCAGATCGCCACGGAAGGGGGCAACGCCGCACACCACGGCCTCGGTGCTGAAGAGGGCCGAGATCTCTGCGTAGAGGAGTGGGGCACCCAGGGCCTGCTCATGGGCAGACCGTTCCCGGACTGTCACCACCTTAACCGTATCGGCCCAGCCGACGAGCAGGGTGCGGGCGTCTCGCCAGCATAGATGGCACGGGTAGAGGTCAGGCCGGGGGCTGTCGTCCTGGCGGGAAATATGTGTGATGCGCCGTTGGGTCTTGGTGTCGTAGATGCGGACGCCAGTATCGCAGGCCCACGCGATGAAGGTGCCCTGCCACTGCACGTTGTATACAGGGCCCTCTCCGGAGTGCAGCAGCGTGTCCTTCTGACCGAACCACCCGCGCTCGCTCAGCACCAGGTCGCCGGCCAGTCCACCGGCCACGAACGGCCGGGCTGGTTCGTGAAGGTAGTTAGGGTGCAGGGCCACACACTTCATGGGGCGTAGAAATCGGTAGCTGGTCTTTTCGGGAGCCAACAGTGCGCGGACAGATACCTGACCATCGTCGGAGGCGCTGCCCACATACTCACCCGCCGCGTCCAGGCTCAACGCGTTCACCGTCGCCGAGTGGGCCTGCCAGGACTGCACCTGGTGGCCATCCAGGTCATGGATACTGACAACCCCGCCGTGGGTGCCGACGGCCAAGAACTTGTCGCCTACCGTCAGGCAACTGGCCGTGTCACGAAATAATAGGTCGTCCGGGTCGTGGGAGTTAAGCACCCGCTTGTACTTGAGTTGAGGCTCCTCCTCCTCCTCCTCCTCCTCTTCTTCTTCGTCCTCTCCGTCGCTGTCGGCCGCGTGGGACGACCTGGCCGGATGGCCAGCGCATTCGCTCGTCACGTGGCTGGCTGGAGGCCGGCTGGCGCGACCTTGAGAACTGGCCGGGGCCTGTAAAGAGCTCCCGTCGCCGACCGCGGGGCTGTTCGACATGCGCGCGGTGTCAGGAGGAATGAACCGCTGGTGGCAGGGCGCAGAGTCGAATGTGGTAGGTTGGGGACCCTGGGGGAGTGTAGAGGTACAGTCGTCGTATTGAACCGAGGGAATGCAGGTAGAGCCGAGTGGTGAAGTGATGGAAGGGGTTTGCGAATGGAGAACGTTATTGGGAAGCTGGTAATGTAATTTAGGCCGGAGGCAGGGATGGTGGTCTCAGGTAGCAACGAGTCAGCGCATCCACGTCACGCTTTCAGGAATTCCCGGCGGCGGCGAGGAGTGCCAGCGAGGCAAGTGGAACGTCTAGCCGAATGCGACTGCCCTTCGCAACTGTGGACTGCCGAGTGAACACCTGTGCTCCACTTGACAGGGCCGAGGCACGACGTCGTTGCAGCAGTATCAACAGTAGGAATTGACGTCTATCACTGGATCTAACTGCGCCTAGCCAGCCTCTCCACCGGTCTGTGGCTATGTTATACGTCCCACCATTTAAACCCCGCCACACCTTATCCTTCGCAATCAGTATCGTCGTGTACAAAGCCCTGGACATTGATTCCCTTCCCCTGTCATGGAACAAGTGTCCCGTAAGGCGGGTAGTTGACCCCAAGAGCTCATGCAGATTTAACTACTTCCTGGGCCAGCCTTGAAAGGCGCTGGCCGCACCTGTGGTTCACTATATTCATTTTAAACCCCTTACCGTATAGTCGGTGTCCGGATTGGTGCACCTAAGTGGCAGTGGCGTACTCCTAAAGGCGGTGGTCCTGGGCTAGGCGGGTCACCCACTGCCGATTCACTACTGTATGCTGGTTGTCGCAGTAGTGCCCGGATCGCGACCACGTCTGGTGTTAATCGGCAACATATGGAATAATGCGTGTACGCTGGTGAGGGAAGCGCCAGGCTCAACGCACGCCTTGTAGACTGTAACCAAACCCTCCTTGGCCTGCTGCTTCTCTAAAAGTTTCAGCGCTTCATGATCGGGGCAGTGGGGTCATACCCCTCGTAAAGCCTCTGCTTGAAAGAATACAGATCGTCTAGAGGCCATCCTCTTGCCGACGACCAACCGTTAGCGCCTACATCAGAACAACTGCTGAGTTTGACAGCACTGTTGACTGTGGTCGGACTAATCATTAGCCGTTTTATGATAGCTACGGAGACAGCTATGCCTTGTCTTGGGTTAAACACACTTGCTCGCAAATGGATGATGAGCGCCGAGGCGGGCTAAGTTGAGCTTTGCTATGAGTTAGCCTATCTTTGATACATCTAGCTATTATATGCAATCATCCATTGGCCGTCCTCTCGCCCATTGGATGCTGTTTTTTCATTATGTTCTCTTTAGGCTCTTCTCACATGCTTTACTGTTAACGGTATGCCGTCTAATAACGAACTGTCAAAGGAAGATAAGATACCTGCTGACTGGCCGCTTAACAAAGACCTCAGGCCGCCATCAAACAGGTATACTCATCATTTTCATCGTCTACCTGCCCTAGTTTGGGAACCCCACATCCACATCAACACATTGACCACAGCCACACTGGCGCCTTTCAGATCGCCATGGTCTACCTTGATGCTATGCAGGTACGCCGCCATGCTAAGGATATTGTAGATCCAGCAACGGGTAATGATTCTGGCTCAGGGATGCCCACGGCGCTCTTGGACCTGCTCCATCACATACCCGCAAACCTCAACTGTTTGATCTACCACAGCCCCATGGACACGGATAATGCGGGGATGTGGTTTGATACGTCCCAGACGGTCAACCTCGCGTGTCGTGGGTTTATGTCTTCCAACCAGCGTAGCCAGCTTCGCCACGGTCTCGGGATCAACGGTGAAGTTATGAGGGCTAGGCTGCTCACCCCGTATAAAATAATAATCTCGTAATCCATCCGCGGCTGACACGCAGACTGGTTCGCTTAATACACGGTCTCGGGTGGTTTGACGAGGCAGCAGGTCATCACGGTCCCCGACTAGTAGCGGGCCACAAAGCTGCATTGCATCCACTCGACATCCTCATCACTAGACACTTTAGGGGCTACTAGAGAGCATTCGAGCCAATGGCCGCGCGGCTAGTTGTAGAAGACCATGCTCATATCCAGTGGCGTACCTACCCAGGCTGCCACATAGACCCCGTCGCCAAATCATGCTTTTCCATGGTTATAAGGTTCCGGTCGAACAGAGCTTAGAGTCCACTTTGTTCGAGAGGCTGGGACAAGGCGGGCCGTTGGCTCGGTCGGCTGGGTACTGTTTCCATGCCGTAAGAATATAGGCGTGGATGACTGCTGTTGGCGCTAAGGTGGCTTGGGTAAAGGACGAGTGAGGATTTCGTAGAGACCACAAGCGAGGGCAGGGATTTAGAATTACACGGTGACTGTATCAGGAAGGTAGGGAGGTTAGGTTGTTTCTGCCACTGTGCCGATATGTAGGAGGAAGCGACAGGAAACGACAGTGAAGAGTGGGTGCGAGCTGGCGGGATAACGTTGCGATTGTCGGATGGTGGAGAAGTTAGCCTACGACTTGCGTGACTCGTGACTAGGCTGACGAGTGCAACCACACAAAGTTGGCGAACCCAAGAAGAGCGAATCCGGAGGTCTCCAACGTGAAGGGCGGGCGAGTGTCGGTCTATCAAAGGGATGGGGTGAGGTCGGCAGACGCCAACATCACCAAGGATAGGCAGCGGTGGGCCCCGGTTGGCTGTAGTGAGCAGTTGGGGCGAACAATGGCCCGGTCCTTGGTTGCAGAAGGTCGGGTCCTTCCGACTGTCGATAGAATCTGCTATTGGCCGGCCTTGCCTTTTATGTCCCGCAGACCTAAAATCCGGCAAGGCCATAGCGACGGCATACTCACCAGCCGGCCACCAAACGAGGGGGGATGGTGAAGGGGAAAAAGCAAAGGGGCAAAGCGTTGCGCGTGTACGAGTCACGGCCTAAAGGGGAGAAGTTGGGCGGCGGTGTCGTTTCGGGGTGGACGGGCCACTCATGTAAGGGCAAATGGAGCCTGGGACATCATATCCGGCCTTTGTCGTATGCACAAAAGGATAGCCCCAGACCGGCTCGAGTCCCCCGCCGTCGTTCTTCATCCGCTCTGCGCACGGCGCGAGTACGTCGAGTGCGGCCATTTTGTGACAGTTGCAGTCACTCATGGTGAAATGGTTGGTATGCGATTGACAGCCAACGGCAGCGCGCGGCGGTCAACGTAGAGGGCAACGGACCTTCCTGCCTGGGCCTCCTTTGTCTACCGCCGGCATCATACCCTTTCCAGTGCTCTTCATCCCCCTACCCCTGTTACCGATCCCCATCCCGTAGAATCTAATGCTCCTTTCGATATAAATAGACGACCCTCTCGCCTGTAGTTTTCACCATCATCCCATCCCATTTTCCTCTCCCTCCCTCCTCTTCGCCTACCTATTTCGCCGGCTCTGCCACTTCCTACCCACGCCCTCTCCAAATACACTTCCCTCGCCCACCCCTTGTAGCTACTAGGATGAAGTACCTCAAGCTCACCCCAGTTGCCCTTGCCCTAGCCGCAACCGTCACCCCCGCCAGCCTGGCGATGCCATCCTATCTCCAGGTTGAACAGGGGGGTGATTCGCCCTATTATGCCGACTCCGGCAGCGGGGATATGTATTTCAGGCCCCAGGTTGAGCAGGGGGGTGATTTGCCCTATTATGCAGACTCCGGCAGCGGGGATATGTTTTTCAGGCCCCAGGTTGAGCAGGAGGATGATTCGCCCTATGCTGTGGCCTCCGACAGCCTGGATAGATCATTCGGTGCCCCAGTTGGCTTGGCTGACCAGGCTGGCTCGGCTGATCTTCAGTTCAAGGGAGACGCGGACTGTGACTATCTGGTAGACGCCGCCCACGACAAGACGTTCTCATCCGGGTTTCACAATATCAAGAACGGGTTTAAGTCGAAGATACTTGGAGATCCCAGTGCCACGGTCAGCGATCTAGCCCGAGGACTGGTCAATGACTTGAAGGAAAACGATGATATGGACGAGTGGGTTCTAAAAGGGTATGTGCGGCGGGCTAGCCCTGGCAATGTCGAGCCTGACGCTGATGTCTACTTCAGTCGTTTGAACGACAAAGTAACGGTTAGTACTACGCCACTGATTGAGGAAGGATCGACGTCGATGTTCAGTAAGAACTACTACTACTACTTCCCTAAGTCCTACGTCGGCCAGGATGCATCAATTAAGAATATGGTGAAACAAGAGATTGTGCGTTGCGCCCCCCGGTTTTAGGGCTACAGGTTTCAAATTGATTCGCCTCAGAGCGATATAGCGCTCATTTCCCTCGAATTTCACATTGGATGGATTGATATTATCTCTGGTTGGCGCTTCTGTAGTTTTATACTTTTATTCATTTATATCTAACACACCTTAGCTATAGCTATTATAGCTAGTAACGTCACGAAATCAATCGGCCGGATCCAGCTCAATAAAATTTGTATTCTTTGGTACTTCAAACAATGTTACTCAATACATGTGTCGGCTTGCCAACCCCATGGCGTACTGCCAAACGACAGTGATGTGGTTATCCCCTCAGCCTCTCCTCCGCTGGCAGGTTTAGTTCTGGTGCGCATCTAATATAAAATATGCCAATATAGCACCTGAAATCGACACCACCCCACCGCTAGTCATCGTCCGATTGAGCCAGCGATAGTCACCCCGCTCACTATATAGAGCATTGTCTATCCCTTCATCTTACAGCCTAATTTTCGACCTATACTACCCTGTGCCCAGGCTTACGGACAAGGTGACCTGTTATTCAATATGCATTTCCTAAGCCAGACACTAGTTACTAAGGACTGTTTCCATTTCCACCAAGTTTACCTTGTATGTCGCTATCTTTCTTTAGCAGTCAAAGAAAATATTTGATATTTAAACATACTGCGAGCGTGTAAATGGTAAACCAGGGCGCCGGCAGAAGGACCTGCGTTGAATTTTACATAGATGTGCCTTCCATAAAGGCACTCTCGGTACACCAAACTTACCTCAACCCATCGATATTTACCACATCTTCCTCCTCTACCTATGCACGCTGGCGCCATATAGCCACGAGTATACGTCATGAATCATTCTCCTACCATTATAATGCCCGCACGGTCAATTACAGTTACTAGTATAACACAGACGTAGCTGACCATCTATCTTTAAGAATTAGAATAAACATCGTAGACCTAAAAACATCTTGTTCAAGATACAGGATGGTCGTCAAAACCGACGACCAAAGGCTGCGCCATCAAGTGCACTCATCGCGTCGAGTTAGGCCGCCTCCCAAAAGGCCAACAAGAGGCGTCAAGCCACAGAGTTCAGCAGCAGCGCCAACCAGAGCAAGCCAGTAGCGATGATAGCCCCTGGACAATCAAGTACAGAGTACACCCACTGTTCAGTCTCATTGTGAGCTTGCAGTATTTACCAGAGAGCTAGACCTGGCCACTGATTACCGTTCTCTAAAATGGATTATGTACATTTTATTATACTCGTTCCACTAATAGGCATCAGCATTCCCTTTAATCACCAGCGGCTACTTTTAGCTGCCACCCTTGCTCTACAGGTGTGCAGATGCCAGACCAACAGGGACCTCAGATATCCTAAGTCCCACTGCTATATATAAGGGATCCCATTGTCAGTCTTAACAACTTTTCCTCATTACTACTGACGCACATACTTGCACCCAGCTTACCGCTGATCCCTTCGCCCAAACCTACCACAGAGCGTAAACTCGACTAAATATACAAGGTACGCATGCTGCTATATACAAAATTACCCTTATGACTACTAATCTTCCGCGCGCACAGATCATGCACCTTGGAGTAACTTATTATACAACACTCTCCACACTTTGGGTTACCTATCATTCTCGTCTGCATCGATAATCGACCTACCCCATGTGTGGCAGTCTAGAAGTGTTTCGCGGCAGCCCTTCATTCACGCTCCATTTAAATCACCACCAACGCTACCGCCTACCTGTATGGTGGTAAGCCCCCAAATTCATATCCGCCGCTACCACCTCCACACTAAACGTTCACTGCCTTATTACCTTGCACCAAGCTACACTAGCTACCAACCCCTATTGATACTATGCTTAAATTCTCTTTTCCCGACTTGCCACCAAGGTGAATACTAACCGTCTCTCTAACTTTACACAACGACAACCATGACTCTCACCAAAATCCTGCTGGCTATATTAGCCGGCGAAAGAACACCATAAAAAAATCATTATCACCTATACTTAGCTTACGATACTGATCCCCCCCAGGGTTCTCACCTACCACACCATACCGCTTCATTTGTGCTACTGCAGGCCCATGTCCATCCAGTGTATGCATGCGCTATGTCCCTCCTGTATACCTGCGGCCAACTTGCCCATACGCAAGCTTGAATTATCGGGAAGAGAAGCCTGGACGAGATTCCCCCGAGACAAAGTATCCACTCAACCCACGCTTCTCCTGTTACCTTAACTAGGTATAATAAACCCCGACTCCCGAGTAACGCGCCTATCACACTTGAAGGTACAATACAAACGGCACGTTATGCCCAGTTCAGCTGTTCCAAATAGAGAGAAATTTTCCGTATTTATATACTGTGGTTTAACGAATTGACTATGGTTTAACCAGGGAACGTAATATTAAATGAGGGAAACAAGAAAATGATGTAGTTATTGAACCAATAGGAAAATGATGATTGGAGATGAGGAAGGAATAGGGGAAGAGAAGGGTCTAGGTTGGCTGTGGAGTTGAACCCGCTACACTTCCTGTATAGCACTGTCAGGGGCTCCTGGGTTCACCATTAGGTCTACGTTAGGCGGTACCAGGTGTTGTCTGTGGGAGGAGGAGCTTTCCATACTCTTTCCACGACTCCGCTTTTTTCTTTGCTTTCTTCTCCTCATTTTGAATACTGACCATCTCAACTATGAGGGACTGATTAGTGCCCAAGCGGATGGGTGAGGCGGTATAGAAGAGGCCAGCGCACGATCGGGGTTTACCCTTTGCCTTCATACGAGCAGTTTCCATAGCCTTCCGCCAGCCCCGCCCCTTCGCGCAGTCCCTAATCTGTGCGTAATCTATTTCCTCCACATCAGCCAACAAAAAGTCGACCTCCGGAATACTGAGCTCCGTACCAATGGCCCAGATATGCGCGCGGATGTTGGGCGATAGTAAATCATCATCAGTCAAGGTTTTGAAAAGTGCCGACTCTGGATTGATGGCGGTAGGCTTATGAAGGAAGCGTAAAGTGACGAGTGCCACAGTCAGGTCTCTTGCCCAATACGGCGAGCTTCCGATGCGGTCATGGGGTCCCTGGAAATAGCGGGTATCACTCGACTGTATCCGGAATAACCGATTATTGCCGCGTACATATTCTTGCATAGCTCCATCCATGTGCTGCTTAGCCAGGAGAAAATGCAAAACTAAATTGAGCTGGTCGTCGTTAAGCCGGTCGATCAGCTTGTAGATGTTTGAGTAGGGAGACTCGAGTAGGTCTTTGGGCACAACGCGCTGGATTGGAGACTTTCGTAAGCTCCACCATGGACCAGTGCTGGCACTATCTGAAGATATGGCTGGAGTCAGGAGAGCGGCGGTCACGCGACGCCCTGTTTGGAGGTAGCGCAGGATATCAATACCGAGGAAAGTGAGATGCGTCGAGCGACGGTCCTTAAGCGGGACTAAGTAATTTTTCATATTCATCCTAGGAAATTGTTTAGCCTCTTTGTAATCTGCAGAAGCCAACATCTTGGAAGAAATTGGTCCCGAATATTTCTTGATTAGGCGGGCTTCGTTGAGCAGCCAGACTTCAACGAATGGTCGGAAGGCTGTCGCTAGCTGTCGAGGGAGCTTATCTAAAAAGTTCACCAGCGCGTCTAGCTTCGTTCTAAGCAGTAAAGACGCCGCTTCGGCTTTCTCAATGGAACCGGTTATGAGCTTAAGGATATCCTGTGCCTGACTGCACTGGCGCTCTTGGTCATTGTGGGCTTGTTGTAGCTCTCCTACCGACAAACTTAACTCGTGTGCCTGTTTAAGATGATCGGGCATGTGTGTACCCTGTGAAACTACTGGGTCCTTCGTCGACATGACCTTTTCGATTTGAACCAGTTCACGTCGGGCTTCAGCAAGGTTTGCAGCTAGCTGGTCCAGTTTATCACACGACTCGGCAACGTCCTTAGTAGCTAGTGCGACACTGGGCTTATAGGCTTTAACATACTCGTCCGCGCGACTTATTTCTCCCAATATATAACCTGCGTTGTGCTCCGTCCATCCGTTCTCCAAGTATGAAGGTAGCCTCTCTATGAACTGTCGGACGGGATGGAAAGAAGAGGAGAGACTGGTTATCTGTCTGGTTAGTAATTTCTTGACTAAAAATGCCGAGCCTGTTAAAATTGACGCGCCCAAAGTTTAAGAGGTAAGAATGTCGATACAGATTGGGCAGCTATGACTGCTCGTCACTTTCCTGGTGCAATGTTTGAGGCCCGGGGAGTCAAAGTATTACGTCTGAAACCGTATACTGAGGTCCACTTGGTCCGCCACCTTGGTTAGCTTACCTTGGCTATCTCATGGTGGTTATGGTACTTGACAAGATTGTTATTATGGTGAGAAGTGAGTCCGAATTGTGTGCGGTCGTCAGGTGCGAGGTTGCTTAAAATATTGAGCACAACATCATCCCCCTGCTTAAGCAGCATGTCTTCAGCTTGGGACTTCAAACGTCCAGTAGTATCTACCGGGTCCGTTTGGGTCATGGCGGTGGCCAGGAACGACAGGGAAAGCGCCGTGTAAATGGAGATACGCATGGCGGAAATCGTCGGGTGAGAGGGGAGGACGAGGTAGAGGGTCAAAGTACAAGCAATGGAAAGCCTGGTAGTCAGGCGAAGGGGTAAAGGTGGGAGGGTTGGGTGAGTGGACAAGGAGGGTGAGCGGTCCCTTGTCACTTATATGGGCAGCTCATGCCACAATAAAAAACAAGGGTGTGGAGGAGGGAACTAATGCCATAGCTGCCCCCCCCAGGCCCTTAGTCGGGCGTTATCGAAGAGGTCGTCGATGTGGCGGGGAGCGTGCGGAAGTCTTTGCAAGCACAGGAAGGTGCAGCCGAGAGGGCGAAGCCACCGGTCCCTGGCGAAGGTGGGATTGGACCTCGGACGGACCCGTTAGTCTGTGCTACCAATGTAACCACTCCCTCTCTGCTTAAAGCCCACCGAGAGAACCATAGTTACACCGCCGGGTGCCTAATTTTTAATATAGAATGGTAATGGAAGGCCGGCCTCGACGAATAGGAACCTGCAATCCCAGATCAAACGGCCCATCTTTATCGAAAGACCCGGTAGCGCGAGGCCCCTCGCCTTCCCAGATCAAACGGCCCATCTTTATCGAAAGACCCGGTAGTGCGAGGCCCCTCGCCTTCCCAGATCCACCGGGGCCCTGCGTCCCCTTCGTCCCTTAATCCCTCCATCGCGATCCTTTTATTCGTCTTCTCCCTCTCTCCCCTTCGCCTCCGTCTTCACGTCCAAGGGCCCTCCCAAACATCTATGGCCTCGGAAGGCCCCAGCCTCTCTGGGGTTCTGTCTGCGAGCTATCGTCAGTCTCCGCCTTGTAAAGTTTGATATTTCGGAAGCCTCCATTTCCCCCTCATCTTTCTCTCTCTCTCTATTGCTGTTTTCCCTTATTAGCCTTAAGCCAAACCATAGTATATTAGTATATAGAAAGCGACTATTTAATCTACACCCAAGTGCCGACCAAGCCAAACCTGGCTAGTATTGGCCGCCGTCTACCAATCTTACACTCGCCAAGCGGCGAGGGGGGACAGCACCAACTCCAAGTTCCACAACGGCCCACCATTCCGATAGTCGCCACCTTTCCCTTTGGATGGTAGCAAGGCGAGGGGAGGTGGTATGTTCTATTTTTGTTTATCCGCTGCTCTGTTTGACTCGTCCGTATAACTACAGCAGTGGGAGTGGGGAGGAGGATTGGGAAAATACTCTTCAAGGGTGTGGTGTTGGGTGGTGAAACCATTCAGCATACCGTGGACGGCCGGTGGGCTGTAAAGTGGCTGTTAGGAGAGTGCCATTGCCCTCACTAGTATATGCCAGTCTGGAGTGATGGCCACTAGCATGGATTTCTTGGTGACTGACTTTCTAGTCATCTGGTAATGTGGACAATGATATACCTCAAAGACGTTGCTCTAAGAACCCCCATTGGCAGACCATATCAGCGGTGTTTCCTTAATACCAACCCTCCTCTTGGGTGTCATCCTTGACGACAGGGCTAAAAAGGGCAAAACCAGAGAGCCAAAGCCACCAACCCCAGTGAATATGGTGTCGGATAGGTAGGGGCTTACGTCGGAATTGTCCCTCAGAACAACGGCACCAACACAAGGTAGGTGGGAGCATCAGTTGTTTTTGCGATAGTGGGAACCCTAGTAGTCCTCCGAGTAGTGTATTTACAGAACCATACGCAATACCTAGTAGTAGGGGAAGAGAGACATGCCCGGGCCCAGTGTCTGCCCAGTGTTCTAGTGCAGTCGGATGAGTAACCATGTAAAGAGTGAAATCCAAAAGGGCTACTGGTACCATGGAAGTGAGCCGACTTGTAAACTATTGTAAGGCTTGGTGCGTGGTAGACATGCGGCAACTTGTGGCAACCACTCCTCTCCTAGGACCACCTCGCTGTTTAACTACATGAATTGATATGCCTGATAGTCAACACCTAGTTACGCGTTAACTACTAACTCTTTCTCTCCCATTTTCTTTTAATATGTTCTCCGCCAGTGTGGTAGCGAAGAAGCACCTTCAGGCAGCCACCCTATCATTACCACACTAAACCGTAATATTTCACTCGCCTTCGTTGCCTTACCTCAAGCCGTACCATCCACTGCCCGATACCGACCCTTATTCATCGTGGGTATTTACTTACCTTTCCCTGACTTGCGATGAGGCTAATACTACACGCCTCCCCACTTTACACGATACTAATCATGACCCATGTTGAAGTCTCACGGGCTATTTAAGCCAGCGAAAAGAGTACCGAAATAAATATTATCGTTATCTACTTATATTTATGACCTCACCAATCAACCCTGGCACGTACCTACCACACCTACATACGAATAACTAATAAAATGAGGTACTGGTGGCAAATGCAGATACGGTGATAGCGGCTATGATGTTGAGGGGGGGAATAAAGTCACGTCGTATGTGTCCAATCCAACTTATTTAGTGCTTCGAGACTAGAAAACATGATGGCAAAGTCGCACATTAAACAGAGCACATTGTGCGGGATAGTTGGGAAGACAAGACCTATACAGCGCCGGATATCGTACATAGTGGAACGCAGTACGTGGCCATAGCTCGGATTCGAGAGCACCATACGTTCTAATTCGCCAGGTCCGCCCTAGGAGAGGGAATGCCGGAATGACTCAAGATCCGTTATTGGATCAGTTAACACAAGAAACCGGCTAAGATTGGCATATCAGTTCCCCCATGGTCAGGAACAAACACTGCCAGGGTATATGGACCGACAGGCGGCTGAATACCCCAGGTCTCCTTTTAAAGTAACCCCGTAGGCAAGCCCATTCCAGATTCTTTAATTCCGCTCGAAGTAAACTTGATGCTAAACTGGGAACATTCTCCCACCCGGGTGGGCACTTACGCCGGCCATCATGAAATGGCTGACGCCGCGTATCTGCAAACCAATTCCACTGGTTACCGAGAACCGTTATCTTTCGGGAAGCTGCTACATACCATACCCAGCAGCACCATGAACTGATTAACACAGTCAATAAATATGCGGGCTCTCTGGTTGACACAACACCTGCGGAAACAACCCGGTATACGGCCCCCCTTGTTCCGCTCGCTCACGATGACGGCTTGATATCATATCCAGGGCCCCTTAATATCGCTCCGGCCTCCTCACTAACGGTCAAGTACCCCTTATACCCTGCCACCTGCTTAGCCTCCAACCCTTCTTCTCCCCATCTCCAGCCTCATCGCCACTCATACTGTCACCATGCCCAAGACGGAACTCAACATCCCGTACAGCACCGCGGAGGAGATTCGCACGACCGTAGAGCACCTCCGTGCCCAGGCGCAGGCACAGACCCAACGGCTGTCCCTTGCCAAACGGCGCGAGCAGCTCCTCGCTCTCTACCGCCTGACCGATGAGAACCGGGAGGCCATTGATGACGCATTGCGGGCCGATTTCGGACGGTGCTATGAAGACAACAATCTTTGCGAGACAATGGCCGTACTCCGCGAGACGGCCATGGCCATCAACCGCCTTGAGACCTGGTGCAAACCCGAGCCCATCCCGGCTGAACTCCCCTACAAGACCGTGGAGATGGAGCTCCGCCGCGACCCGCTGGGTCTCGTCCTCATCATCGGACCTTGGAACTATCCCTTCCGCCTAGTGCTCAAACCGCTAGTCGGGGCCCTAGCCGCGGGCAACACCGTGGTGCTGAAACCCTCTGAACTGGCTACCCACACCGCCACCCTCATCCAGCGTCTCGTCACCAAGTACCTCGACCCAGACGTGTGTCGGGTCGTTCAGGGGGGGCCTTCCGAGACCACCCAATTGCTGGAATACCGGTTCGACCACATCTTCTTTACCGGGTCCCCGCGCGTGGGCCAAATAGTGGCGGCTGCGGCCGCACGGTACCTCACCACGACCACGCTGGAATTGGGCGGTAAATCGCCCTGCTGCGTCCTGGACGACGCCGACCTGCCCATCTCCCTCCGCCGGCTCTACTGGGGCAAGAATATTAATGCCGGCCAGACCTGCCTCGCCCCGGACTACCTCCTGTGCACCCCGGCCGCCCACGACGGGATCATCGCCACCCTCCGCCAGGTCCAGGATGAATTTTACCCGGATGGCCCGCGCGAGTCGCCGGCCTTCAGTCGGGTCCTGAACGTCACCCAGTTCAGGCGGCTGCGGGCCCTGGTGGAGGACGCCCTCCAGACAGGTGCCGAGGTCGTGGTGGGGGGCGGACTGGCCGATTGGGACGAAGCCGACCTCTACATCCCGCCGACCTGCCTTACCAAGGTAGACCCGGCCTGCCGATTGATGCAGGAAGAAATCTTTGGCCCCATCCTCCCGATCGTCACTGTGGCCGACCTGGACGCCATGATCACCTTCATCAACGACCGCGAACACCCGCTGGCCCTCTACGTGTTCAGTACCGATCGCCGCCGCGCCGACCGCATCATCGCGCGCACGTCGGCTGGCTCGGTTTGTGTTAACGACACGATGCTACCTACCGAGGGCCTGTATATCCCGTTCGGCGGCGTGGGCCAGTCCGGCATGGGCAACTACAATGGTCGCCACACGTTCCACACCTTCTCCCACGCCAAACCGGTGCTGCGCAATCCGCTCTTCTTTCTCCCTAACCTCATTTGGTCGGCCCGGTACCCGCCCTACGGTCACGGGGCGGCTCCCTGGAAGGCCAGGGTGCTTAACTTCCTGCTGGCTCCGGAAAAACTCCGGGGACTCAATCGGGGCCGCTCGTTTGTCGCCGCCAACGTGGCCGTTCTCGCCGGCATCCTGGCCTACTACTTTTTCTGATTGCACTCACTTTCCTTCCTCCCCAAATATCCGCCCTGCACAGTCTAACTCTTTTGCCTATACTGGCAAACATGACGATTTGATTGCAACCATGTACACGGAGTAAATATCGCAAAATGTAAACAACCCGCAGTACAACCTGTGCTGACAGACAACGCCATTAAGTGGAACAATCGAGAGCAGAGCCATGATCAAACCACCACCACTCTTTTTGGCAGGATGTGATGTGGGCTGACAGTTGATACAAGAGCCTTCTAATCATCGCCGCTGTTTCTTGCGCACTAGGCCACAGACTCCCCGACCTGGGTGGTAGTACCCCGCCCGATTCTATAATTAACTTGACCTACCAAAGTCGGCCTATTTCGACTTTAATCATTCTCTACTCCTGACCTCTTTTTACTATTCCGTGCCACCGGGACCCTCGGGCTGTAGATAATTTAATAATTTAATGTCGTCCTATTGAATGGTATCGTAAGCAAATGGTATCACCCAGACCCTGACAATATATTTCACTATAGTTGACGGTAAGGCAGACACAGAGTAATATTACACCACACAATGACCGATTAGACCGCTTTTCAAGGTAAAAGGGCCTTCGCGGAGCTGTTAGAAGGGCAGAGCTTACCTCCCAGCGCGGTACGGTATAAACTAACATGGAATGGGTTTATTTTAACCGTCAAACTAACCTACTATTCTCTCGGGGATATGGTCTACGTCTGGCAACGGAAACGCGGGCACCGGTCCTTAACCTTGCACAACTTGGTCGGGTAACGAAGAATTTAAAGCGGAAGGCAGTTGGGCACGTAAGCAAGTCCCAGTACAATTGATTACCGCGCCAGAGGGGGAGGGGTTGGAACCCCCGCGATCCGCTGGGCACGGTAAAATGATGATATAGAGGGCAGAGGATGCTTACGTTTCGAGTTGATAGGAAGGAACAAGTCCTCACTAGGCACCCACAGCTCCGCTTATTTGTGGGTGGGCGGGGTTTTTCATCCGACATACTTGGGTAGGAAGGGGGGGAGACGGCGGGCCGGAATGCAGGTACGGTGGTGGACCAAGATCGATCTAGAAAATGGTACCTTTCAAATTGGCCAACCGGGATTCGATCGCGCTATCGAGTTTCTGCGCTTGGGCCTTCACATGCGGCGCGGTAAACGCATACTTACTTAGCTGAGCCCGCTTCTCTTCCTGTGGTGCGGGGAGGTGAGGGGAAAATAAATGCAGGAGGAAACATAAATAGAGGGTCCGGTTAACGCCAGTAATGAATAAGGCTGCGTCAGAGCAGTGATATAATTGAGAAAACGGACCGCTGCCCTAACAATAGTACCGAGCTACAACTTACCACCGAGTACGTGTGCTCGTCATACACCAACCGCATGTTCTTATCGGATCGCTTGACCCCGACCGGGAGCACTGCCGTCGGTGCGACGGCGGCAGCCGAAGAGATAATTGGCGCGGTGACAGCAAGGCCACTCGTCGAAACCGGTCCAGTCGGAGGGGGAGCGGCGGCGGCGGTGGCTGGTGCCGACGCTGGGATGGTCGACGGAGGCGCCTGGGGAGTAGCGGATGTAATCGAGGTGGTGGGTTCGGCGACGGTGGTCACCGCCGAGGTGGTTATCGAGGCAGGTTGCGCCGTGCTGGGGGCCGAATAGCCATAGGGTGGCATACCCGGTGAGTATATAGGAGTTGCCATCCCTGGGTACGGAGGTGGCCACATGGGAGCGGCGCCCGGGGGCATCCCTGGGGGAGGGAAATGTGGCGCGAAAGAGGGAGGGTAACCCGGCGGGACACCCATGGGGAACCCGGGGAATGGGAACGGCGGCACCGTGGGCGCGGCGTGCGACTCGCTCTTTGCCCGCTTGGCAGCGGCCTCGGGGCCTAGAACCGCAATCTCGTGGGCGGCCAGATCTGCCGGGGGAACTCCTTCCATGCCGAAGATTTCGTGCTCAAAGGTATCACGCTTGGGTAGGGCATTGGGAACTCTGGAAAAGATCAAGCGGGATCAAAATCGTGCCGACAAGACAGAGAATAAGGTCAGGCCAAAGGAAGGATGCGTAGACGAGAGTATCGTCCGGCCGGAACGAGATCGAGGTGACATGTCGAATAAATCTTTCACGGCAGGTTACGTAAACATGGCGTACTTACTTGGACAGGGTTCTCTTGTGTACTTGGGTATAGTGGAGGGTCATACCGGGAGCCGTGTTGAGTGACTTGTGGCAGTCAGGGCATCGGAAGTGCTTGAGCCGCTGGTGCTGAATGAGGGACATGTCACTGTCAAACTCACGCTCGCAGTACCTGGTGGGCGATATGGGTGACGGGAAAGGGAGAGCGCGGGTTGTGACTTAGTATCTGGGCAAAGGTGGGCCTGCACAAGGCTGATCGATCCCATGACCGCGGGTGGGCCAGCGCGATTCAAAACGCACGTGGCAAGGCCAAAGACGTCAGACATGAGCTAAAAGAGAGGCGCGCATTGCAGCGACCGGTACTTACCAGCACCAGGGCTTGACTTGCTTTCTCTTCTTCTTGGCCATTGTGATGAGGGGACTGCGGATATTAGTGGATAGAGTCGAGGGAACGAAGCGACTCGCAGGGAATGGCGGAAAGAAAAATTATTCAAGACGGAAGTAGAGGCAAGGGAGAGAGAGAAAGCCGCCTGACGGGGCCGAAGTCTCTGTCTGTTCTTCCCACCAATCGCCTTTTTTTCTTTTTTTCTCTGGCAGGTGAAGTGGACGGCGCGCAAGTCGGTCATGGCCGGTGGTCGTACTGGCATTCCAAACCCAGGGCCCAGCGTGGTGAAGGTCAGGGGCTGGAGCCCCGAGGAGCGCCCCCCTGAGCTCCGTCGCGACTATTAAGGTCCCAACGGACCCATGGCCTGGGCCGCCAACGGCGCCGGGCCCTCACCCCACCATGCCAAAGTATCCGCTCTAGATGCCACCACCGGCGCCTTTCCAGGTGCTGAAACCCGCCTGTTGGCAAGCGGGGAGGATAGTGACCTCACCGCAGTCGCGTGGTAGGGGCGGGTGTTGGTATGCGAGTCAAGGGCGTGACGCGGGGACCACACCCCCCCCCAGGCCCAGTCGGCTGACTGTCAGTCTCCCGGCGTGTCGACAAGTGCGGTGACCGGGCCACACTCTCTAGGTGTCCATAACGTATCCGGGCTATTGTCTTCGGCTCTCTCCATCCAACCTCCCCCAAACCCCTTCCACATTGTCTATTGTCTACGGCACGTCATTCCGCCACCCCTTCACATCCAGCCTCCTCCCTACCGGCCTTCTACAGCCTGCTGCCCTGCGTCCTCCTCCAACCTCGTTCCTACTTGTTTGACTCTTCACCATTCCAACCGCCACGCCGGTCCTTACCCTCTCGAGTGCGTTCTCCACCCACCCACGCGTACACACACCTCCGCTTCCCTCGCCATGTTCGAGCCCACCGCCGAGACCCGAGGGCTGGCTGCTACCTTCAAACTGCTGCTCATTGGAGACTCCAATGTCGGCAAGTCCAATATCCTGCTCCGCTTCACGGACGACACCTTCCTCCCGCCGGAGGAGGCGAGTGCCACCATTGGTAGGTTGTTTTGGTACCGCCCGCTCCCCGCAGTCGCTGCCCGACACCCGAGCGCCAGCAATGTATGCCAAAACCCCGCCAGGGCAAGAGCGTATTTGCCTAACATGTAGTGACGGGGCTCTGCCCTACCTGGTGTGTACCCCTCCCCACCCTTCCTCGCCAGGCGTGGACTTCAAGGTCAAGCTGGTAGATATCGACGACGAGCGCTATAAGCTGACTATCTGGGTAAGTGTTCAGTCGGTCCCACGCTGTTACACTGGTGTACGATGCCCCCCCCCCCTTCTGTACAGCGTACACCAGTCCGTCTCGACTAACCCCCTCCGGCCGGGGTGACCTCACATCTACCCTCTCCCTACGTCATACTACCAACGTCGTAACAGGACACCGCTGGTCAGGAACGCTTCCGAACCCTCACCTCGTCCTACTACCGTGGTGCCCAAGGCATCATCCTGGGTAGGTATCCTAGCCAACTGTGGCTTATGTATTATTACTGGTTATGCCTGGCGATTATCAATGCACCAAATCTCTGTGCTTACCTCTTTTCCGATACTCCATCCTTAAAACCCTGCTGCCGAATCCAGTCTACGATGTGAGCCGCCGTGAGACCTTCGAGCATCTCGACCGGTGGTTAAACGAACTCAACACCTACTGCTCCGCCCAGGATGTGGTGAAGATCATCATCGGCAACAAGGTCGACAAGGTAAGTGGCTGTGGTCGCCTGGCCCCTATAGGGGCGACCTGACAGGTGCTTCGGAGTCCCCGCCTCCGTTATGCCTAAACCTGCCTACTGACCAGTACTGAACCCTCCACACGTAATCCCTTCTCTGCCCAGGAATCTGAGCGCGCGGTATCCGTACAGGAGGGGGCTGAATATGCCCGCAAGGTGCAGAGCCTCTTTATTGAATGTAGCGCCAAGACCAGCGTTGGAGTTCATGAGGCCATGGACGAGCTCGTGCGTGAGGTAAGTGTCTCGGTCGACCACGGTGTTTACAGTACACATGCTGCCCCCAGATGTTTGCCTTGCTGGCCCACCCGTACTGGCTCACTATAACCTGTCCTACATTTATGATCACCGATATCCCGCCGCCAGATCGTCAACACGCCGTCCCTGTGGCAGAAGCAGAATACTAGACCCGCGGCCGGTAACGTGCGGATACAAAATGGTGAGGGAGAATCGTGGCTAAGCGGCTGTGGCTGCTAGATCCACCTCCCCCCATGACTACGACTTGACATGGTCCTTCTACCCTTTCATTATCTGCGACCAGTCGATTTAGCGTATCAGCTTAGTTTGACGCTACCTCCAATTGACACTCCTTGCCTTTACTGCTCTCGGCACACTGTATTTTGGCCTACGTTAGCCCTTGATTATACTTTGTACCAGCAAACTCCTCCCCCACATACGCTGCTCGCAATACATCTAACTGTCGTATAACCCAACTTATTAGCGACTATTAACTGGGTAGGCAAGGCGGTGCTTACACCACATCGCCTAGCTAGTGAGGTTACCTTGGTGCAATCTCCGTGTGAAATTTACCAACTGGTGTGAAGGCGTGGGTAGTGTGCATGAGGGTGACGTAAGCAGGCAAAGTCCGTACAAGTACCCGGATCACCTCTGGAGCTGCGGCACGCATGACCGGGCCATCGATTGGACTGGCTAGCCCAGCTGGCTGCTGATAAGGTAATGGTGTCTTCGCTAGAACAATGTGCCCGCCTTGTGGCCCTACGTACCCGGAAAGCGGATATGCACATCCTCCCAATCAGCAGGCTGCGCTGTGGTATAAAAGTCCGCGGTGCGGCAGCCTCGCTGCCCCGAACCCCCACCCTACCCCTTTCTGCCTCTGCGTATCTGGGGAACCCGCCTCCCATTCCCTCCCTCCACGTTAAACCAATCAGGCATCCTTGCCGCCGTTTCAATTCCGCCTGCTCCCTTCTGTTCTGCCGCCACGCATCGACCCGCCCCCGCAGTCGGGTTTCAGCTAGAGACCACACGCCCCGCTAACCTTACACATTTCGTGCACTGACCTCTGTATGTGCTGCGCCCTGTATATAGACTATTAAGGACCTTAGTGAACACTGCCTCGGACAATTCCCCTTGCACAATTGTCTGCTATTGCCTACCTATCCTTGCTTCCCCTGCCTACCCGACGCATCCACATTACCACTGCGTTGGACCCGCCTCCCATACTGCCTTCTCCCCCCCCTCTCTCGATAGTTCGTTGGTCCGCTCTCATTGACCACACCCACTCGCTTGTTACTACCACCATGGCTAACCGTATGGAAGCGACCGAGGCCAGCGAGTACTGGAATCAAAAGTGGAAGGATGGAGACATCAAGTGGGACCTTGGCGAACCGGCCCCGTCTCTCGGCGTCCTCTTAGACAGCTGGGCCATTCAGGAGTTTCTCAAACTTGACCCCATGAGATTTAACAGCCAAGCCGATGCTGAGGTCGCAACGTCCCCATCAGCCGAGACCCAGCCATCCACCCCGGCCAACGGCCAGCACCCACTGGCGAACACCCTGAAGGAACACCGTCCCACCCGGAGTGAGCCCACCGTCGACCGCAAGACCTGGTCGGAGGCCATGAAACTCGACAAA